>QANX01006689.1:0-51068 GCA_003254975.1 Ochetophila trinervis
TTTAGGAAAAAAAAATATATATATATATAAATATCTTAAACATCATAATCTATATAATTAAGTATAATTTTGTAATAAAAAAATGTATAATTTAATGTACAGTGAAAAAATGAACTCTATCCTAATCAGAGTAACACTATCAATCATGATCATCAAGACTTATATACCGTAATGCTAAATACAGTACATCTTTTCGGTGATAAATTTTTTTATGCATATCATTGCACATCGTTATCCCACGGTGGGTTAAATTCCTGAGGGTTGAAGCTAACTATTTTACAAGTTGAATGAAATCTATATATATCTGAATGCCAACCTTCGAGGCTAAGAAAAGTTTTGCAAAGAAAATCATGCCGACTTCTATGGGTTTTTCTTTTTTCTTCTTTTTTTTTTATTTTTCGTTTGTCTTCCTTGACAAGTAATTGGATTCCACGTGAATTTGAGATTGCGAATGGTCATGATATTGTTTTAAAAATAGAAGTTAGAATTAACTGGAAGGTACCTCCACGACACTCAATGAAATTGTCTTGATTTCTGAGTTTCTTTCCATAATACCTACAAATGAAATGGTCATCATTATTCAACTTCCTTTCCTTAGGACTTACTCTTTAATTGTTTTAGACAATAAATAAACTTTTTTACTACTTTTAAATGAACTAACATTTTAAATATTTATTTTTACTTCTTGAAAATTTAATTTTCTTCATATATATATATATATTTTAAATTTTCAACTAAATTTTTAGTATCCAATAATACAATAATACAGTAGTTTATTAATGATTAATAAATTCACAATGTCTTGCAATTATATAAGATAAATCTAATAAAATAATATTAAATTATTGAATTTTTTAAAATTTAATTAATAAATTTGGTAATTTTTTTATTTTTATTTTTTTCCAACTTTGGTTGGGTCAAAATTCTGGAAAGTGCAGAAGAGGAAAAAAAAAGTAAAGTTTTCTTTCCCTTGGGTTTTAAGAGTCACGGCAGTTCTATTTTGATTTGTTCTCAAAAACACTGTTTTTTTAGCCCGATTGAAAAAGCCCTCGCGGTTACACCTTTGAATAAGAATAATACCACAGCCATAGTCCCCAGGTTTGACAATCAAAACAGTTTAAACTTTTTACAAGTCAAACAAAAACAACAACTTGATTTATTTAAAAATTGGCTAATGCAATCCTCAATTTATTAAGGAAAAATATGGAAAAAAAAAATCAGAATTATTGTGTTTATTTTATTTTTGTTCTATTTTTTATGGGAAAAAGAAACTACTAGGTTTAGATGTTATTATACTTATTACCCGTTAAAAAATAATTTCATCTTATTTTTGTAAAATCCTAGACATAATTATCCATAATGTTCCTCTACATGTATGATACTTTTTTTGAGTTAGTGAAAATAATTTAATATATGATATAAAAAAATAAAATCATTTAATATTATAATAAATATACAATTTCAGTAATGCATTGAACTTTGTATAAATATCCCAAATCTATGAGCAACTTTTGATTTTGATTTTCTTTCTTTCTTTTTTGTTTTTTTGTTTTATCTTCACTAATTTGATTCACAAAGTAATTATTTTGTTTTGTCATTATCCATTAGGCTAATAGCCAATTGATTAGACCCACTTTTATAAATCAGATAGCCTAATAGGAGGAGGAAAAAGACTTCTCTGAAAAAACCCCAAACCAGCTGATCAAAACAACCGGTTGGCTCAAATCCAAGGCTCATTTCCCTGGGTCTAACCTGTCTTTCAAACCAACTAGTTTTCATAGATGATAGATACCAGTGCCCATGCAAAGCCATTAATAAGACTTCTTTTGGATTATGCAATTTTCTGTAGTTAAATAGCCTGTAATTTAAAACCCAGAAGTTGTTTTGTGCTTTAAGTCCTTAAAGAGTTGAAGAAATTGTGATTTTGCAAAATGGGTTTGTTGAGTGAGGGACTAACACAGGTTCTAATACCTGTTTCTGCCTTGGTTGGCATCGGGTTTGCTCTGCTTCAGTGGTTTTTAGTGTCAAGAGTTAGGGTGTCTTATAACTCTGGTGAAGAAAATGGCTACAAAGATAGGCTGATTGAAGAAGAAGAAGAGGGTGTTGACAATCTTGAGGTTACCATAAAGTGTGCTGAAATTCAGAATGCCATTTCTGTTGGTGAGATTTCTACGTACCTTCTTGTTTTTCCTGTGATGTTTATATTTTGAAATCTTCATTTGTTGTTTGTTTGTGATCGTGTTTGAAAAGGTCTTTGTTAATAAAGTATATATATATAACCACCTCTCACTAGTTCAAACCTATGACAAAAGTAGTACTGGGTTGTAGTTTGATATGGTGTCAGAACTAGAGATCCTGAGTTCGATGTCTGTTATATTGCTAGTTTCTTACGAGAACAGTGGTGTGGTCCTGGATTGTGGTTTAATTGTCTTGTTTTTGGTATGGTAAAATCTTCCAATGAAGTAGCATCAGGTTTTAGTTCTTTGTGATTATACCCAGAAAAGAGTATTTGGAGTTCATAATAATAATGATAAATTACTCACTTTATATGTCTACATATTTGTGTGTGTGTGTGTGTGTGTTTTTTTTTTTTTTACTTTATAGCTTTTTCTGTACAAAAATGCTTCGCTAAGCTTCCTCAATAATTGTTCATGCAACCACCACTGTGTAGCTGAAAATAATCATGGGATATGACTGTAGGACCCCTTTAGCTTAGATTCTAAAGAACATAATAGTATATACACACACCATATAGGGTGTTTTTTTTTTTTTTTAATATTAATTTCTTGAATGCGATTAAACTTTTAAAGGTTTAAGCCGCTTGAAAATTTTCTTTTTACCCATTTCTAGTTATTATTTTTGGAGATAGATTCCAGACATCCCCTTTTTGCGTTTGGAATATTGCTCTCCAGGCTGGAAAAGAGAATAATTTCACTAAGCTTTGCTTTTACTTTTTACCTTATCCAGTTTTAAGGACGATCTATCAACTTTTAAAACCATTACACAGAGGAGGAAACTTCTCTATTTTGTCTTTTATTGCGATGTCTATGATTCCGAAAACAATAGTTGTACAATGTCGTTTCCTTGTTACAGACGGATTTTGTTGGCTTCCCTCCTTTCCTTGTTATATATTCAAGAGAAATATGCATTAGAAGTTTATTTAAGAATCAGAAGGAAATTATGATTCTATACCAGATGTTTCATTCGCTTTTGTAACCCCCTTATGTTAATGCTCATGAATCTGATTCTGCAGCTTCACATTAATTCCTCATAAATGGAAGTACAGTAGCCATGATAGAAGTGTAGAGAATTGGATTGGATTGGATTTTGTTCAACCTGATAATGTAAACTTATTTACATAACCAATGGTAAATATATTTTATCTTACTTTCATCTGGATTTGTTTCCAGGGGCAACCTCTTTTCTGTTTACGGAGTACAGATACCTCACTATATTCATGGGAATATTTAGCGGCATCATTTTCCTCTTCCTTGGTTCAGTAAAAGGCTTTAGCACCAAAAGTGAACCATGCACCTATAACACAGGGAATATTTGTAAACCAGCCTTAGCAAATGCAATCTTTAGTACCATTGCATTTTTGCTTGGTTCTCTTACCTCAGTACTCTCAGGTTTCCTTGGCATGAAGATTGCAACCTATGCCAATGCTAGAACAACTCTTGAAGCAAGGAAGGGTGTCGGGAAGGCTTTCATTATAGCTTTCCGTTCTGGTGCTGTGATGGGTTTCCTTCTCGCTGCTAATGGACTTCTAGTTCTGTATGTTTCCATAAATTTATTCAAGCTGTATTATGGAGATGACTGGGAGGGACTCTATGAATCAATTACTGGTTATGGACTTGGAGGTTCTTCAATGGCACTCTTTGGAAGAGTTGGGGGAGGTATATACACTAAAGCAGCTGATGTTGGTGCAGATCTTGTAGGAAAAATCGAACAAAATATACCCGAAGATGATCCACGAAACCCAGCTGTAATTTTCTACTCTTTTTTTTTTAATTGTTATTCTTTAGCTTTTCTCAGTGCTAGCTGAAAAAAATATTCATTCCTAAACTGATTTTAGTATTCTGTATTTCATTTTTCGTTTCTTATATACTGATTTCTCACACATGTTCTGGGTGTTGATATTTGATTGGCTTACTAAGTTATATTTATTTTTCAGGTTATTGCAGACAATGTAGGTGATAATGTGGGAGACATAGCAGGTATGGGATCTGACATATTCGGATCTTATGCTGAGTCAACTTGTGCAGCATTGTTTGTTGCATCAATATCATCCTTTGGTATCAACCATGACTACACAGCCATGTCTTATCCTCTCATTATAAGCTCAATGGGGATTGTGGTTTGCTTGGTAACCACCCTTTTCGCAACCGATTTGTTTGAGATCAAGAAAGTCAGTGACATTGAACCCTCCTTGAAACGACAACTCGTTATCTCAACTATCTTGATGACAGCTGGGATTGCCGTGGTTACCTTCTTTGCTTTGCCATCAGAATTCACCCTCTTCAATTTTGGAACCAGCAAAGTAGTAAAGAACTGGTAGGATTTTCCACAGCCTCCACTAGCTTTTTCTCTCTAAAAAAAGGTTGATTTGTTCTCCCAAGACATTTAATCTTGTTAGATATGAATTACATGTGACTGCAGGCATCTTTTCTTCTGTGTTTCAATTGGGCTGTGGGCTGGACTTGCTATTGGGTATGCGACAGAGTATTATACTAGCAATGCTTACAGGTATATAATCTTCTTTGTAGTTGTATATACATAATATGTTGCTGTGGTGCGACTTTAAAGTGAAAATTTCGATGCATAATAACATGTCCATAGTGCAGCCCGGTGCAGGATGTGGCAGATTCGTGCAGGACTGGTGCTTCAACAAATGTAATTTTTGGCTTGGCTCTGGGATACAAATCTGTCATCATTCCCATTTTTGCAATTGCAGTTGCTATTTTTGTGAGCTTTAGCTTGGCTGCTATGTATGGAATTGCTGTGTCTGCTTTGGGAATGCTCAGCACCATTGCTACTGGTCTTGCAATTGATGCTTACGGTCCAATAAGTGACAATGCTGGTGGAATTGCAGAAATGGCCGGGTTGAGCCATGAGATTCGTGAAAGGACAGATGCATTAGATGCTGCAGGAAACACCACTGCTGCTATTGGCAAGGTGAGAATCCATCTTCTGATCTATAAATCTGTATTTATACCTTTTAACATTGAAATTTCTTGTATAACACTAGATTGAACATAAGAAAATGAACATCAGGGGCATAAACCAATATTCATAACATCCGTACATCTTAATCTTTCAGGGATTTGCTATTGGATCAGCTGCTCTTGTTTCTCTGGCTTTGTTTGGTGCCTTTGTGAGCCGAGCAGGCATAAAGTCAGTCGATGTGTTGACACCAAAAGTTTTCATAGGGTTAATCGTCGGGGCCATGCTTCCATACTGGTTCTCAGCCATGACAATGAAGAGTGTGGGGAGTGCAGCTCTCAAAATGGTAGAAGAAGTCCGTCGGCAATTCAAATCGACTCCAGGGCTTCTGGAAGGCACAGCAAAACCAGACTATGCAAAATGTGTTAAGATTTCAACTGATGCTTCACTTAGAGAGATGATCCCACCTGGTGCTTTGGTTCTTCTTACACCACTAATTGCTGGCACTTTCTTTGGAGTCGAAACTCTTTCCGGGGTTCTTGCTGGATCACTTGTTTCTGGTGTGCAGGTATGCTGTGAAATTCCATTTTTGATGCTGCAATTGCAACATATTCTATTCTTTTCTTTGATACAAAATTTTGCTAAGCTTGTAGTTTTACAATTTCCTCTACTTGACCTAATTCATTACTATTTCTTTCAATTAATCTATTGGTTTATTTGTTCTCCAAAGGTTGCCATATCAGCTTCCAACACAGGTGGGGCATGGGATAATGCAAAGAAATACATAGAGGTAAAGTTTTTTGCTCTTGCACATTTTCCTTCTTACTTTGTCATTAAGCTTAAGTAATTTCTTACTAAGTTTTGAAATATGGGTTTCGACAATTGTCCTACTAGGCTGGAGTCTCTGAGCATGCCAAATCACTGGGTCCTAAAGGGTCAGATGCTCACAAAGCAGCTGTGATAGGAGATACAATTGGGGATCCACTCAAGGACACTTCTGGCCCTTCACTCAATATCCTAATCAAGCTCATGGCTGTTGAGTCCTTGGTCTTTGCTCCATTCTTTGCAGCTCATGGAGGCTTACTCTTCAAACTGATATGAATTTAAGTCAATAATCAACCTGTTTAACTCGGGTTATCTATCTTCTTGTAAAGAGAAAAACCTAATGGCTTTTGCTAATTTCCAATTTTACTATTCATGCATATATATATGACTTAATAATGTAATGCAAATATCATGTAATTTTCACTTTCATTATATATAGAGAGCTAGTTCTTTTTGGTCCATTGCAATCCAACATTTTAAACAGATCCTGAAGTTTTATTTTTGGAATCTTGTTACAAGAACCATAAAACGTGTTAGATAATGTTTCAAAGTTATCTAAACTCATTTAAAACATTTAAAGTAAAAAAAAATTGACAGTTTCAACCAGTTTAAAACCATGCCAACCCTAACAATAATGTGGAAGAGGATAGGTTACACAATAGTATTAGGTGAAAAACATAATAAAGAAGCATTGAACAAACATGTGAAGAGGCAGGGTTGCCCTTTGGCAATTACTTTAATGAGAATTTACCAAAAAAAAAAAATTACTTTAATGAGAGCTTTTGAGTGGCTTTCAATCTAAGCATCCAAAGCAGAAATTGGAAATGAGTGCCGGCTTGCTTTGGAGATTTCAAATGCAAGACGACCCTACTCAATTTTTATCTTATATCATGGAGTGAAGTGCTTGTTTTCGATGTTTTCGTCACAAGCATTTGATGTTCATACCCTTTATCCTTTTTCGGTTACAAATGGATATGGCCAAAATCCCATTTTATTTTTATCTTTTTGGTGTAAAAAAAAAAAAAAAAACTTTTTTGCTTTTGGTTAAGCATAAATATCAATAACTATAGTATTTATCCGGTTCACTTATGGTGTTTGAAAAATATCATTTATTCATTTTTAATTTCTATTAAATTTTCAAATTAGTATATTGTCACGCCATAAATGTTGGAGGTTATATTTGTTAAATAATAACTCATTTTTGTATATTTTGTTTAGGAAAAAAAAAGTGACATTTTTTTGGGGTCTAAAAACAATTTACTCTTCACAGCAATTAAATCAAATAGTGAATATTTTTTTTTAATATACTAAACCCTTAGAAGAAAATATGGATTGAAATACCTCACTGCTACATTTTTGTGGTGTTGTCATCTTAGTTGTTAAGATATATATGTGAAAGTTCAAAATTTTGTCCATATTATCTTGCCGGCATCGACAATGGTAATAGCATATTCCTATGTGTAATTTAAAATAAGAAGCCGAAGAAAATCTTAGGCTACTTAAAAATGAAATTTCCTCGTGTGTGTGTGTTTTTTTTTTTCTTTCCTTTATTTATTTATAAATAATATATGTTTTTTTTTTTTTTTGCTGAAATATAAATAATATATGTTTGATGCCTCTAATCGTGCATAGTTGCATATACCCACTATTGCAAAACTAAACAATTAACTTTAAACTATTCTTAAGAAGATTCTAGAATACTACTACTAGCTATCATTTCATAGATTGAATTTGCACTTTCCACCTCCCAAGTTCTTAACAATTACACAATAGACTTAATCTCAACTTTATATATCTTTGTCCTTCATGATATGAAAAAAAAAAAAAAAACTAGTAGCACCGTCAAAAATGTATAATTTAAGGATGTCTAGTATTTCACCCTTGAAGTTAACCAAAAAGGCCAAAAAAAAAAAAAAAAGACAATTTTTTTAATAATTTGAAAAGTAAAACCTTCATGGTTAATTTCCAACCTATGTTCAATATTGGTTTTCATCACCCTTTGAAAAGGTACAAAGGTCCAATTAATCTAGTTGAATGTGGACCTTTGTGAGCCATAGGGCTCAATTTTAAGGATTTTTTCATTTTTTTTTTTTTTTTGAGAAAAAAAATAAAAGTTGCTTTAAAGTGGGACTGGGGATATCAAAATTTAGGCCAGCAATAATAGCAAATATTAATATATATTTTCTACATATGAAAACGTATAATACTATAATAAGTTATACTCTATCCGCTATATATGAAATGCCACGTGTGCATCCAAATTAAGAATTATCAACATATAAAAAGCATATCCATTAAATTCCCTAATATAGGGGCAATTCCGTAAACTCGACCTCAAAATAAACCTACCTGTAACACACAATCTCTCAAATTTACAATTCGTGTACGACCCAATCGGACTCCACCACGTCACTCCAATGACAAGCTGAAACGTATTGACGGTCAGCTATTGGCCCAAGTCACCAACTATAGTCCACGTAGGAAATTAACCCAGAGTAGGACTCAATTTGTAAACAGCAGTAAAAAAGTGGCTGTAAAGACCCTTATATAGCTCCCCAACTTGGAACTGCTTAACTCTATAGGTGAAGCACTCTCTCTTCTCTCTGTCTCTCTCTAGTTTCAGAAAACCATGGCGATTAGGGTTCGCAACCCTAATTTTCTCTCCCTTCTCCTTCTTCTCTCTCTACTCTCGATCGCTTCCGCGAAGGTCTTCTTCGAAGAGCGCTTCGAAGGTATATATAATATATATGTCTATTTTGTTTTTCCCGCTTTTTTGTGTCATCTTTTTGTATCTCTATATGCTTTTTCTTTTTCATTTCCGGCGGATTGTGCTTTCATAGTTTTTTTTTTTTTTGGGAATTAATTGGTGTCAATTCGATGTCATTTCTGAAGGATCGGCATTTTTTTGGTTCAACGTTTTGATCTGATGGCTTTCGTGTTGATATTTGTTTTGGTACTGGAATATGAGTATGACATTGATGATCTGGAGTGGATCTGTAAAAATATGTTACTTGGTTGAGTTTGCGATTGTTTATTTATTTATTTTCGTTTTTTGGTTATGGAAATGTTTCGAAAATGGTTTTGATTTTGCTCAAGCTATGTAATTTAGGTAGGAGCCTGCTCTTGCATTTGGAAAATGTATGTGCTTATTTTCAATATTTGACGCCTGGATTTTAAAGGGCTCGAGTGTTATCGAGTATAAAAATTGTTGCTTTAAATTTTTGTTTAGTACCAAGAGAAAGTTCAGAGGTATTTGTTTTATTTATATGTTTATTTTTGCATTTCATATGCTCACTTCCGAGTATACTATTGTTTTTTAAGATGATTTTGTTTCCTATTAGTATTTCTAATATCATTTCCTTTGTTGTGGTATCATTGTCTAAATACTGAAGATGGATGGGAGAACAGATGGGTTAAATCTGATTGGAAGAAAGATGAGAACATGGCCGGGGAGTGGAACTACACCTCTGGTAAATGGAATGGAGACGCTAACGACAAAGGTAGCCTAAAAACCCATGCCATATCCTTGTATTTCAATGAATGGCGTCTTGAGACTTCTGTTGGTTTTAGCATTCTTTCCTGTAAAATGTGGTTTACTTAGATTTTCAGAATAATTTGAAGCGAAATACTGAGGAGATCGGCAATATATTTGATTTCTCACTATAGGTATCCAAACAAGTGAAGACTACAGGTTCTATGCTATTTCAGCGGAGTTCCCTGAATTCAGTAACAAGGATAATACATTAGTGTTCCAATTTTCTGTCAAGCATGAACAGAAGCTTGACTGTGGTGGTGGGTACATGAAGTTGCTCAGTGGTGAAGTAGATCAGAAGAAATTTGGTGGTGATACCCCATACAGGTAATGCTTTCTCTTTTTATGATCTTTCAGTGTGATTTCTTCTTATTGTATATAGATCTGATTTGATAGATGACATATTGTTCTCTGCAGTATCATGTTTGGGCCAGATATCTGTGGCTACAGTACCAAGAAAGTCCATGCAATTCTGACATACAATGGAACTAATCAATTGATCAAGAAGGATGTTCCTTGTGAGACTGACCAGCTCAGTCATGTTTATACATTTATACTCCGACCAGATGCTACCTACACCATCCTTATTGACAATGTGGAGAAACAAACTGGTAGTCTCTATAGCGATTGGGATCGTCTTCCTCCAAAGACAATCAAGGATCCAGAGGCTAAGAAAGTAATTACATTTAGATGAGCATCTCAATGATTTCTTTTTAGTTTTGCCAGATCCTGGATTTGATAATGTTTTGGCTATTTGATGTTGGCAGCCTGAAGATTGGGATGACAAGGAGTATATTCCTGATCCTGAAGATAAGAAGCCAGAGGTAATCAGTCTTTCATTTTGGATATATTTGTGTTTGTGTAAGTATGTGTTATGTTCTTTAAACCTTATCTAACGGATGAACATGAACATAAAAATTGATTTTTTTTTTTTTTTTGTGTATGTATAGGGTTATGATGACATCCCAAAAGAGATTCCAGATCCTGATGCCAAGAAGGTATTCACGGCCGTTTGACTTTTGTATTTCAAAATCTTTAATGTCTCCAAAAGTGTTTTACTTACTTGGATACTTTGATGCTTCAGCCTGAAGATTGGGATGACGAGGAAGATGGTGAGTGGACAGCACCAACCATTCCCAACCCTGAATACAAGGGCCCATGGAAGCCGAAGGTTTGTGGAATCTTGGTATCCTCAGTAGCATGTTTTGTAATTTGTAATCATTTTCCTCATGACTTTGCTCATTTATGCAGAAAATTAAGAATCCCAACTACAAGGGAAAGTGGAAGACACCATTGATTGACAACCCAGGTTCATTTCATTATTATGCTTCTATTGGTACACTGTATTAGTTTTTTAGTATGATGCTAATTTTATTTTTAAATTGTAATTTCTTTACAGATTTCAAGGACGACCCAGATCTCTATGTTTTCCCTAGTTTAAAGTATGTGGGAATTGAGTTGTGGCAGGTAGATTCTTTTTCTGGGTTACCTTTGTGCATTTTATTGTTGTTCCCATGCACAGGTTAACACTGACACTCTATGCATAACTTTTACAGGTGAAATCTGGAACCCTGTTTGACAATGTCTTGATCACTGATGACCCCGAATATGCAAAGCAGCTGGTGGAAGAAACATGGGCCAAGCAGAAAGATGTATGTAACTTTTTTCAGTTGTAGGTTGCTATAAATAGAACATTTTTTTTATATCTGATTGACTTTTGATGAATTTCCAGGCTGAGAAGGCTGCATTTGATGAAGCAGAGAAGAAGAGAGAGTCAGAGGTAATCGATGCATGGCACCGTTATGTTATTATTAATTGGTTTTAGAAGGAATTTGTTTTCAGTGTTAAGTCTGTGGTACTTCTTTATTTTCTGCATGGTTTGTTGATTCTGTTCGTGTTTATTTAACTCTTGCATTTTTTTACCTTTTACAGGAGACAAAGGATGATCCAGTGGATTCTGATGTAAGTCTTTTTTTTTTTTTCTTTTCTTTTCTTTCTTTCTCAATCTGATTAATCATTTTTTTATTCTTCTGTTTCTACTCTGGTCCTAATACTGCTGACAATGTTACAGGCTGAGGATGAAGATGAAGAAGGTGAGGCTGAGGATGCAGGAGAAGAATCTGATGCTGAGTCCAAACTAGAGTCTGAAGATAGTGAGGACACCAATGAGGCTGATAAACATGTGGGTTTCTAGCCTTTTGTGTTTTTTAAATAAACAGATTGGTTGTCAATTTACTGATCAATCTTTTCTTCTGTTCTTTGTTTGCAGGATGAACTGTAGAAGAGAGCGTGGCAAAGTTCCAGAGATAAAGCTTGGATGTCAATCGCTCCATTTTTTTTTTCCTTTTTATTATTTTTACCTGTAGGAATTTTCTCTTAGGGAAGAAACTCCTTTAGCTATTTGAGAAATTAGATGAAAAAATGTGTGTTTTTCTTCATCGCAATTATGAAATAGTTGAAACTTTTGAGCTGCAAATATGGGTACCACAATTATCCCAAATCGTCTTTAGAATTTACTTGATCTGGTTTCGTTTTTCTATCTTTGTTGATGAGCCTAGAACTCTGACTCTGCATGCGGTTTATGACCTTAAAATTTCTTGCGACCCATTTCTTCTAGCTTAAAATCATCTACAGCGAAAGGAAACATAAGATGCTTCCAAATTATAATATTCTCGGAAAAAGTCAAATGGAAATGTGCTGGGAGATGTAATGTCTCTTTCAGGACGCATGTAAGAAATCCAGTTGAATTTTGATTCTGCTTGTGGAACTGCGACGCCAACCTTCTTGGAACCTTAGGCTCCGTTTGTTTCGCAGGATCGGATCGGATATAGCTTGCAGGATTGGATCGGATTGGATATAGCAGGATCGGATTTTTCAAATCCTGTCCTGTGTTTGGTGCAGTCTCCGATTAGATGATCGGATTAGATATACTGTGTTTGGTGCAGTCTCGGACTGAACTGGATTGTATTATAATTTAATAATATTTTTTATAATTTTTAAGTTATATTATAAAATGTAATTGTTATTATTAATTGGAAATTTTAATTATATATAAAATATATTGTAATATATTTCTAATTATAAATTTAAACATACTCCATATTATGAGAATGACATAAAATATTTAATTGTAGATTCATACAAATACTAAAATTGTTCAAAACANCTTGATATGATCGCCTATAATAGTGCTACAACTTCATATTGTAGCTTAATTTTTTTTTCCATCTCTTTCAACAGACTGTCAACTTCATATGTGCTATCATATATGTTACTCTTAATTGTACTTCTCATTGTTTTACCCTTGCTAGCGTAGCCGTGGTAAAGGACTTGGAAAGGAATCCGTTTTAATGATGATGGCATTTGCAGTTGAGAACTTGGGGATCCACATCTTCCATGCTAAAATTGGAGAATCAAATTCTGCATCACTTAATATGTTCCGGAAGTTGGTAAGCTGTCTCTCTTGTTCTTTATCTCTCTCTCAAACAAATTCATTTGCTTTGATTTTACATATTCATTAAATATTGGCCTCTCACTAGATGCATAAATTTTTTACTGGAAAAAGAACACACTCTACAATTTCAATTTAGAATTCCTTACACAAGGCTGACAAAATTCTCTTATGTTTAATACTTTAATGCAGGGCTTTAAAGAGACTTCTTACAGTGAAATCTTTCAAGAGGTGGGCATTATATTTCTAATAACAATAGAAGATTGTAGTATAGGTTGGTCTCTGAGGACCTTAATAGTTGTCTGAATTTGTTTTTGGAGAAACTTTCTTTCCATTTTACCTTGGGATTGTCAATACTATTATGGTTATATGTGAAATTTCCTATATTATTTAACTCTTCTGCTACACATGCTTATATTAAACAAAAGGAAATCAGGTTTATATAGACCAATATATACTTGTCTGTGCATATGACATATATGTATGACTTGTGTGTGTGTGTGTGGTGTGCATATGCATGCATAAACTTTAACCCTTGGAGAATTGGCCTTATGTTTTCTAACCATACAGAGAGTAGACTTAGATTTCAGGAAGTTTGCTTGTTCCATATAATCCTTTGCATAATCCTATTTTGAGTAACATATAAAATAAATTTTTTTGACAATTGGACAGGTGACATTGGAATTACAAGTAACTAAAGCCAAGCAAGAGGAACTGCTACATTTGGTGGGTAATGTGGTTTCACATACTTAGCTTTGTCAAGAACCTTTTATGCAATTTATTCTGATAAAATCCCTACATTATGTTGTACTTTTGTTTAGAAGCCTCAGAATAGTTTGGGTTATAGACTGCAAAATATGCTTATTTGACATAATGTATTAAGAAGTGCAAGAACATTAGTGAGATGCAGAACATAGAATTTATAATTTTCAATTACCCGAGTCTACTAAACGTTAGTTTCTGTATTTGTCTCAGATTTATGATAATAATTTTTTAGACTTTCTATTTTTTTTTTTTTATAAAGAATATAACAACCGTTTAAACTCCTTAGTACTTTTAATTATCACCACACACGAGTACAAATTAAATAGCAGACAAAATGAAAAACTTATAAACTAGTAGAAGTTTAGAAAACTGGGGTGGAAACTTGAGGGCAGTTGTTTTGAAGTTCTCTAATCTATATTATGCTGACATAAAATCCACTGTTCCCATTGACTGAATATTTGGCCCCGAAGGTGGGTGAATCTGAGGGATATCGTTTGAAACTGTATTTCCAGCTTGCCAAACATGATTGACTGTAGTCCCATTTTCTAATGGACCTATAACAGCAAAGATAATCATCTCACCATTGGCATATTCTGCAGATACGGTAGAAACTTGAAAGCTGAGAGATCCTGGTTGCATTGATGGGTTGTAACTGTTTATAGGTGTTGGATAAACAGTCAGATTCCCATTATGATTGTGAAAAGCAACTATAGCCTGCGATCCAGCCATGCCTTTCCCTGTTGGATTTGCTATCCATCCTGTAGATTTTTGAGTAGCTCTATAAGCCATTTGGATGCTTCTGGCGGATTGAATATAGTTCCAGTGGAGGTGAGATTGCAGTGTTGGGAGGTCCTTGCATGAATTGAATATTTGTTTTCTTGAAAAGGTATTATTTGAGCAGGTTTGAGCTGTCGAAGTAAGGATTTGAAGAAGAAGAAAACAAACAATCAAGAAGCATCTTGAGTTTATACCCATGAATATTTGATATAAGGGGTTCTCTGGCTTGTGATTAATAATAATCAGCGGAAAGATGGCCACGGAGTGGGGGTTACTTGTAGCACAAGGTATGTAGAACTGGGAGATTTGACAGGTCCAAGAACTTAGGCTTAGAAACTCTTATTTCTTGAAAGTTTAGAAAGAGTGCCAGAAACCTTTACCTCTGATGACTGGTGGCTCTATGGATGCAGCAGTTAAATTTGAAATTGCTCCGAAATGCTCAAGTAGCAGATATTGAAGGACTTGGTTATATGTTCTATCGCAGAAAAGAAGGATTGTAAATTCTTTGATGAGAGTTGTTTTTGTTTTTCGTCGATTCAGGCTAAAATTTGAGGAGAGGAACTTTCGGGATCTGTTTGAAATATTGAAGAAATCAGAGAAGAAACTGGAGTCCTTTAATAAGTGAAGTGGACCATTGAAATCGAGACCAGTGTCAATAGTTGTTTACCAGTCATGTATGTCAGCTCATAATAGGTGGTACAAATCTAAGTAAACTATACTTAATAGTAATCTTTGTTTATGCATGATAATCTTTCCTTCTTTAGTACATTTTTTCCCTCCCACCATAAAACTACTATTTCAACTTTTAGGAGGAAAGCTTGGTTCAAGTAGTGACATAGTTTGATAGACCAACAAGGAATGTAGAAGAGACTTGTTACTCTTTCTTTTGAATCCTGCTAAAAATGATCTCATGGGGATTCAGATTTCTCATCTTTGTATCCTCCCCTCTCTCTATTTCCTTCCTCTAGCCAATAAATTTTATGACATTGATTGTCAATTTCCAGATTAACCTCCATGGAATAACTTGTTTAAATTATAAATTATGAACTTCAGTAAATGAGGTGATAGTAACGTGTTATACAAATCCAATTAATTGGGGAAAAAAAAAAGTAGGCGATGGAAAAGGTGGACATGCTTTGGTGATGTCAAAATTGGCGTTTTGATGTGCGAAATGAATGAATGTAGACTTGGTTTTGGCATGAAGAAGATAGTTCTAGATGATTCAGAGATAGAAGAAAAGTAAAATTGGGATATATATATATATATATATTTTTTTTTTGGTGAATAGTAAAATTGGGATATATATTGTTTGATATTTGACCATTTGTCATTAAAAAAACTCTTGGAAAATTGATAGATCAAGTAAGCTTTCATTTTGTTTTTTAACTTCCTGATACTTTTAGCATATATTCAAGACAGAAGAAGTGTAATTACCAAAATAATAATAATAATAATAATAATAATAATAATAATAAAAGAAGTATAAGAACTAGGCCCATTTGGTCAACAATTAAGTTAGTAAGAATTTAATTTCCTTTGGAAAATGACAATTTTTCTATGTTTGATTAATTATTTAGAAATGAAGTGTGTGCTAGAGAATCACATTCTTGAAATTAGAAAAAAATTGTGGGAAAGTATAGAGGTGTCATTTTGTAAATTTCTAAAAAAGTAGTTAATTTTTTTTCTAAAAGTACAAATCTATCTTTAATTTATAATTCAAAATTTAATTTAATTATTTTTAAATCCTAAATTTTTTATTGTTGATAAAATATTACTGGAGAAAAATTGATTTCCAGAAAAATAATTTAAGGTAAACTGAATTGAAGGATGATACTTTTCAAATAAGATCTATGTTATAAATAAAAGAAATTTTTTATATGCAATTGTTATATAGATAATATAGTATAACAAATTGTACATGATATAAAATTCAATAAATTTTTTATATGGTGTACGTACTTCAATTTGAGATTGTATAATATCATAGATTGGTTACTTCGTACATAATAATTAAAAATTAAACATATGATATGATATGAAGTAAGTGTAATACAAAATAGTTTATCATATATAAGAGAAACTAATATGCATTATTATTATTATTATTAGCTCTTCGGGAAAACTTAGTTGCTTATTAGCTTCAATGAAGAGCAGAAAGATAGGTTTGGGAATTGGTGAAGCAAGTTTGATATGTCATGGGATTTGGTGGGCAATATAATGGGGAAGTGTCATAATTACCGAAAAAAAAAAAAATGGTGAACTGTCATATGAGTTTTAAAGATTAGACATATATATTTTAAAAAGTTAAACTATAGAAAAATGAGTTATTTGTTATGATAATATTATAATAATATTATTTATGGATATTTATTATTTTTTTAAATAAAATAAATATAGATAGTATATTATTATTTATTATTTTATATAATAAAATGTATTTATTTATATCATACAATAACTTATAAATATAACTATTTTACCATTGTAAATATACTTATAAATAATATATATAAGTTTTTTATTTATATGTTTATAATAATAATAGTTTACTATTTTTTTATTTTATAACACGTAATCATCACTCATGTTTAATACTTTTTTTTTCGATTTTTTTTTTTATTATAGATTGCATATTAATACGTGGAGACTTGAAATACAAAATTTAAATTTACATTCTACTTGCGACGGTCTTACTATTCATAAATATTATGTTCTATTAAGGTTAGCACATCCTGTTACTAATATATATTCATGCTTCACCGTTTGTTTAGTTTTTAGTTTTTATTTTTATTATTTTATTTGGTTTCACTGTTTGTTTAGTCTGATTGCGTTAGATTGGTTAAATTTGCATGTTTATTAAACAGATATTTCCTTCATAGAGGATCTTGATATGAAACGTCTTTAATTGAAATTGTTTTTTAAGTTTTGTTGTATGATGAATCTTGAGCATGTTTAATTGATTGTTTTAGTTTTGAGCCCTTGAGAAATTAGTTTCTTTGTAAATGTTAATGGCCGAATTTTTTTTCTTTGGGTTTTTGTTTTTGGACAATAATTGGTCAAATTGATTACTGGATTATAAACGAGAATTGAACGAGAATCAAAACTCCGCAAACGGAGATAAAAACCGACCCTAGAAGAGGCACAAACTAGGCGGGTCGATGATGTGGGTACGGTGACCCGAGGACCATGTAATCCGGGTCAAACACGACCCTGTTTGGTGAGGAAGATGAGATGACGTCATCATTGCTTGATGCTGACGTCATCACACAAAATATTAAAAAAAAAAAGAAAAAGAGTGTAATCCGCACTCGAAGTGCGGTTCGAGCTTGGGTGCCCTTGAGACTAATCAATACGCTCACCATTATACTATTTCCGCTTTATATTAATGTGGCTTATGTTTCTATTTTATTTACTAATATGATTATTTATTGGTGGTTATTTACATGTATCTATTCAAATGTATATCTTTGTGATTATATTATTTAAGAATTTTAATATTCCTTATGTTTTTATTTATGAACTAATATGATTATTTATTGGTAATTATTGACACAACTGTATATATTTGTTAGTATATTGTTTGGTTTTGATAAACTTTAATATTATTTACTGTGTTAATTTATGACTTTATTTGTATTATTTATTAATATTGTTTAATTATTCTACATATGAACTATCTGGCTAAGCTTAATCTTTATCATACTTATTCAACTTTCTTTTATTTATCTTAGCTTTAATACAAATGAATTCTTATATTTTATAAACTTTTTATTTGATACTTTATAATATTATTTTATGTCTTTATATTGGTAGTAGAGTTTATAATGTCGAACCTTGCCAAGTTAGAATTTGTTGCACTTCATATTTCTGGAAAGAATTATTTGTCGTAGATCCTTGATGCTGAAATCCATCTTGACGCTATGGGTCTTAGAAATACAATTAAAGATGGAAACACTACTTCCTAGCAGGATCGTGCAAAAGCAATGATTTTCCTTCGCCATCACTTAGATGAAGAATTGAAAAGTGAATATCTTACTGTTAAGGACTTGAATGTCCTATGTAAAAATTTTAAGGATTGATATAACCACCAAAAGACAGTAATCTTACCAAAGGCTCGATATGAATGGATAACTTTAAGATTACAAGATTTTAAATCTGTCTGTGAGTATAATTCTGCTATGTTCAAAATCACATCCAAATTGACATTATGTGGAGAAAAAATTATTGATGAAGAAATGTTGGAAAATACATTTTCCACATTTCATGCCTCAAATGTGCTCCTGCAGCAGCAATATAGAGAACGAGGTTTTAAAAAATATTCTGAATTAATATCTTGTCTCATTGTTGCTGAACAGAATAATGAGCTTTTAATGAAAAATCATCAATCTCGCCCAACTGGATCAATTGCATTTCCTGAAGTAAATGCAACATTATCAAATAATAGAGGACATGGGCGAGGTCGAGGTTGAGGTGGTATGCGTGGCCAAGGAAAAAGAAACTTCTATAGCCGTGGTGGCTATAATGTCCGTTGTGGCTATAATAGTCGTGGTAGCTACAATAACTGTGGTGGCCATAACCATCATTCTTTTAAGAATAATTATGCTTCCCATCAGGAGAAAGGGAAAGGTGCAAACGCAAAAGTTTATGAACAAAATTGTTTTAGATGTGGTTCCCAAGGACATTGGTCACGCACTTGTCGCACCCCAGGCACCTTGTTGATCTCTATAAATATTCTAAAGATGCCAATAAAACAAATGAGACAAATGTGATTGAATTATCTGGAATGGTCAATCAAGTTACTCTTTCAGAAAACAGAACTTTAGATGGTCATTCAAATAACATTGTTTTGGATGTTGCTGATTTTTTTGAGGAATAATTATTAGGAATTATGATTATAGGATTTTATTTATAGTACTCTTCGGACTATTACTTCTTAGGAACTATATGTTTTTAGAATTTTGTTATTATCTTTCGACTATTATTTGGTTTTATTTTTAAAATATAATTTTTATGTTATTAAATATATGTTTTTATTTCCTATAGATACATGTTACGTAGCAACATGACCAATTGAAATGATATATGCTTAGTTGATAGTGTGATAACACACACTATTCTAAAAGAGACGATATATTTTTTCCAATTAAATTTACTACAAGCAAGTGTAAATACTATATCAGGTCCTGCAAATCTAATTGAAGACTCCGGAAGAGCAAACATTACTTTGCCTAATGGTACAAAATTTTCATTAGCAATGCCTTATACTCTTCAAGATCGAAAAATAAATTTATTGAGTTTTAAAGATATACGTGATAATGAATATCATCTTGAAACAATGAATGAGAACAATAATGAGTATTTGTGCATTACATCAACAATATCAGGGAAAAAATATATATTGGAAAAATTGCTAACGTTCTCTTCGGCATTATATTATACATACATCAATGTAATTGAATCACATGGTGTAATGAACCAGAAGTTCATTGATATGAAGACATTCATGATTTGACATGACCGATTAGGTCATCCAGGGTCAACAATGATGCATAGAGTCATAGAAAATTCTTATGGACATTCATTGAGAGACCAAAAAATATTTCAATCAAATGAGTTTTCTTGTGCTGCTTGTTCTATAGGCAAATTGGTCATTAGACCATCACCAGTTAAAATTGGATTAGAATCTCCAAAATTTCTTGAAAGAATACAAGAGGATATATGTGGTCCTATTCACCCATCATGTGGACCATTTCGATATTTTATGGTTTTGATAGATGCATCTAGCAGATGGTCACACGTGTCCATTTTGTCATCTCGTAACATGGTTTTTGCTAGTTTTCTTGCCCATATAATAAGATTACGAGCACAATTTTCTGATTACACAATCAAATCAGTGCGTTTTGACAATGCTGGTGAATTTATTTTCCAAGCTTTTAATGATTATTGTATATCATTTGGAATTCTAGTTGAACATCATGTTGCTCATGTTCACACACAAATGGTCTAGCTGAATCATTTATCAAATGCCTCCAATTAATTGCTAGACCATTATTGATGAGAACAAAGCTCCATAATTTTGCATAGGGGCATACAATTTTTCATGCAGTAGCACTAATTCGCATCAGACCAACATCTTACCATAAATATTCTCCGTTACAATTGAATTTTGGAAAAGAGCCAAATATTTCTCATCTTTGAACATTTGGTTGCTTAACATATATTCCTATTACTCCACCACAGCGCACTAAGATGTGCCCACAAAGACGGAATGGTATGTATATTGGTTATGAATCTCCGTCTATTATAAAATATCTTGAACTCCTGACGGGTGATATTTTTACTGCTCGATTTGCTGATTGTCATTTTGATGAAACAATTTTCCCAACATTAGGGGGATAAACCAAAGAGCTAGGAAAGAAGATCACTTGGAATGCATCATCTTTATCTTCTTATGATCCTCGTACAAATCAACGTGAACTGGAAGTTCAGAAGATTATACATTTACAAAGATTAACTAATCAATTACCAGATGCATTCACTGACACAAAAAGGGTGACTAAATCATATATACCAGCTATAAATGCTCCTGCAAGGATCGATGTTCATGTTAAACAAGTCACAGATGAGTCAATGATACGCATGAAGCAGGGTAGGTCTATTGGTTCCAAAGATAAAACTTCTAGTAAAAGAAAAGAAGCTAATACACTTGGTAACATAATAGAGGAGGTTGATGCCCCAGAAGAGGCTCAAAATATTGTTAATGAAAAATATGTAGAAAAAGATCAGGTACCTGAAAATATTGAAGACATTGAGATCTCATTAAGTTATATTTCTACTGGAGAATTATGGAACCGTAATAACACAATCATTGATGATATATTTTCATATTTTGTGGCTCTTGAAATTATGAATGAAAACGAAGATCAAGAACCAAAATCAATTGAGGAGTGCAGATCTAGAACTGATTGGAAAAAATGGAAAGATGCAATTCAAGCAGAACTTGATTTGCTTACTAAATGTGAAGATTTTGGACCTATAGTTCAAACACCTGAAGATGTTAAACTGTAGGGTATAAATGGATTTTTGTGCGTAAGCAAAATGAGAAAAATGAAATTGTAAGATATAAAGCTAGACTTGTGGCTCAAGGTTTCTCACAGAAACTTGGTATTGATTATGAGGAGACATATTCTCATGTGGTGGATTCAATAACATTTAGATATTTGATTAGTCTAGCAGCATCTGAAAGGCTGGATTTGCATCTTATGGATGTTGTAACTGCATATTTGTATGGATCACTTGATAGTGACATTTTCATGAAAATCCTTGAAGGATTTAAAATGCCAGAATCAAAGTCCTGGAAGATACATTCTATCAAGTTACAAAGATCTTTGTATGGTTTGAAACAGTCTAGGCGTATGTGGTATAATCGCCTCAGTGAATATCTCTTAAAAGAAAGCTATGTAAATGATCCTATTTGTCCATGTGTTTTCATTAAGAAGTTAGAATCCGGATTCATTATTATTGCTGTTTATGTAGATGATTTAAATATTATTGGAAGTCCTGATGAACTTCTAAAAACAATGACATACTTAATGAAAGAATTTGAGATGAAAAATCTTGGCAGGACAAAATTTTGTCTTGGTTTGCAGATCAATCATTTATCAGAAGGGTTATTCATCCACCAGTCAACTTATACAGAAAAGATTATTCAGAGATTTAACATGGATAAATCTTATCCCTTGAGCACCTCAATGATTGTTAGGTCACTTGATTTGATAAAAGATCATTTTCGACCACGAGAAGATAATGAAGATATTTTAGGTCCTGAAGTACCATATTTAAGTGCTATAGGAGCTTTAATGTACCTTGCAAATAATACTCGACCTGATATATCTTTTTCTGTTAATTTATTAGTAAGATACATTTAGTCCTCTACACGACGACATTATAATGGTATCAAACAAATTTTCCGTTATCTTCGGAGAACAGTTGATATGAGACTATTTTATCCCAAATGATAAAAACAGAGTTTATTGAGTTTTGAAGATGCAGGATATTTGTCTGATCCACATCAAGGTCGTTCTCAGACTAGATATCTATTTTTATGTAATGATACAGCAATCTCATGGCGTTCAACAAAGAAAACATCAGTGGCAACTTTCTCAAATCATACAGAACACATAACACTCAATGAAGCAAGCAGATAATGTGTATGGTTAATATCTGTAATTGAACATATAAGAGGAACATGTGGATTATCCATCGATAAGCAGCCAACAGTATTATATGAGGATAACAATGCATGCATTACTCAAGTCAAAGGAGGCTATATTAAAAGTGACAGAACAAAACATTTTTCTCAGAAACTTTTCTTTCCTCATGAACTTATTACAGTTAAAATCATTGATATTCATCATGTTTATTCTAGTGATAATCCTGCAGATTTATTCACAAAGGCACTTCCAACATCGACATTTAGGAAGTTTATATATAAAATGGGAATGCGCCAGTTACGAGATTTGAAGAAGAATTAGTCTTGTTTTCTTGAAGGGGAGCATATGTGGTTGTACTTTTTTTCCTTATTATGGTTTTGTCCCACTGGGTTTTTGATAAGATGCAATTTATATATATTTTATGTACCTTAATACTTGATTTAAGTATGTTTTATTCACTTAAAATGGATTAATTTGTATTTTTCTATGTTTTAGATGGATTTGAGCTTAAGAAGATAAAAAATGAAGACACAGTGGCAAAATCATAATTAAATAGAAAAAATGAAGAAGCAGTGGCAAAACCGTAATTAAGTGGACATTAGCAGTAAGGTAGTGCAGCCCAGGTGCAATGCCCAAGCACCTGGATGGGCGCGAATTTGAGCGTTTAGGCTCGTTTTTGTGACTTTTTAGCCCTAAGTTTTACTATAAATATGTTTTATCATTGTTGCAAAGGAGATAACCGTTTTTAGAGCAAAAACAACAAAAGAATAGAGTTTTCTAACAATTATGAGTAGCTAAATCTCTCTCTTGGATAGGAGTATCATTCAATACGAAAGTACAAGGTGTGAGACTTTGTTTATAAGTTTTATTTCAAGTTTAATTATTCAATTTGTGTTTTTCCAATTATTTGTTTATTATTCAATTCTCTTATGATTATAATTTGGATCCATTATAATTATTTGTGGTTGAGTATTTGCTAATTAGGAATTCAATCGTATTGAATGTTTTATGTTTAGTAGCACTTTGATTTTAATAATTGCATGCTAAGATTTTGTTAATTTCTTACGAGAACACAAGATAGTTTAAAGTTTTACAACGTTTGTAGGACTTGTTTATTGTTGGGTGATCTTGTTCTTAATGTTTTTCTGACTTGATTTAGATCACGTTGATTCTAGGTATTTTAGAATTAGAATTAGTTTATGATCGTATCTGAACTAATTAATTGCTTGTGATTTAGAATAAAATTGGCCGTGCTATTTTATTTAACCCATCATTGAATGATTATTGAGAATATATTTATGTCTGTGATCACTTGTTCTTGAGTAATTGAAGATACTCTAACCCAAAGTTTTCTTTAATTGTTATTTCCAATATTTTTAAATTGTTTTCTTTAATATTTGAATTTGCCAACATAAAATCTCTCTTTTATCTTTTTAATTTTGCTTTAATTGGAATAAAAATAATTTGATCATCAGTCTCTGTGGAATTGACCTGAACTTGCTGCTACTACAGTAGTGTTTAAATTTTGAAATTAATTTTGGTGTTTACGACACGCATCAAATTTTGGCACCGTTGCGGGGGATTGTCTCAATTTTCTTTCTATTATAATTTTAGTGTTAATTTGTTTTGAGATTTTGTTGTTTTAGGTGTATGACTAGACTATCAAATGAAGGAGATCTGAGCTTTGATCCAGAGATCGAAAAGACTGTGAAGCAATTAAGGAAAGAAGCCAAAGCAGCTAAAAGAAAGGCTACAGAGAGTGCTACTACTTCATCTAGTCCTACTCTAACTCTGGATTTGAGCGCAGATAGTGATTATGAATTTGAGGAGATGGCAGCCCCTGCTAACAACAGAACTCAAACTCTAAGGGAGTTGGCTGCTCCAAATTTAAATTCTCAGCCTCTTTGTATTGAATTTCCTGAAGTGCAAGCTTCATTTGAATTAAAGTCTGGATTAATACACTACTCCCAACTTTCTTTGGTTTTGCAGGTGAAGATCCTCATAAACATTTGAAGGAGTTTCATGTAGTTTGCTTAGGGATGAAGCCGCATGGTGTAACTGAAGAACAAATTAAGTTGTGAGCTTTTCCCTTCTCTCTTAAAGATGCAGCTAAAGATTGGCTATACTACCTTCTTTCCGGTTCGATCAATTCTTGGAATGAGATGAAGCGGTTATTTTTAGAGAAGTACTTTCCTTCTTCAAGAGCTGCCAATATAAGGAAAGATATATGTGGCATCCGACAACATGATGGTGAATCGCTATATGAGTATTGGGAGCGGTTTAAAAAATTGTGTGCTAGTTGCCCTCAACATCAGATTAATGTGCAACTCCTTATCCTATATTTTTATGAAGGCATGCTATCCATAGAAAGGAGTATGGTGGATGCAGCAAGTGGATGTGCTTTATTTAAAAGGACTTCAGAAGAAGCTAGACGTCTTATATCTACTATGGCTGCTAATTCACAACAGTTTAGCTCCCGATCTAACCCTACAGCTAAAAACGTTTATGAGGTAAGTACTTCCAACCTTGAGCGCCATATTTTTGACTTAACCTCTTTAGTTCGACAGTTGGCTATAGGGAATGCTCAAACTACCAAGGCTTGTGGGATTTGCTTTGTTGTAGGCAAGGATGAAAATATCGGTATCGACGGAATTATCGAAGGTTCAAAATACGGAAATATCGATGGAAATATCGACAAAATATCGATATCGATAAAAAAACGAAAGAAATGATGGAAATTTATAGAAAAATATGGAAATTTTTGATGAAACTTCAGGATATGCTTATTTATTAGATACTTTATCAATTTAACTATAAAAATTGAAAAAATATTGAGTGTAAATCATATTTATCATAATTAAGAGGTTTATAATACTCGCTGATAAAAATAAAAATATTATTAATTAAGTAATGAATTATTCATTAATCAGAATAATAATACAAGTACATGATTACTTAAATATAAGTCAATACCACATAGAATTTCTTGGTGGTTGAAAATTTTCACTATCTTCCTCATCCTCATTTCTAGTTGTGTATAGAGAGAAATATTAATCAAAAGACATTTCTTCTTGATAATTTTGCATGTAATTGTTAACATGCCAACCATATGGATTTAATATTTCATGCGAGTGTCTTTGCTGATAGTCATGATATGGATATGATGTTGATTGACTTTGTTCATAACTGCTAGCCCCTGATGGTTGAGTTTGAGAATGTATCCATGAGTTATTACTTGATGACATTTCATAACCATCCATGAAATAAGGGTTATAGTCACCTTCAATTCTCATTGATCCAAAATTTGTAGAAAAAGATTCATCTTCTTGTTGTGAAATAAGGGTCATTGTTTTTTTTATTGAAGACTAAATGATAGATATCTGATTATTTCACGTGAGCAATTATATTGGTAGAAAAAATGATTACAATATAAAAAAATAATACAATTTTATAATTGTAGATAATTTACGTGATAAATCATATAAGTTATATGATTAGATGATGTGAGTTTTAAACTTATAATCAAATAATTTTTTTAACTTGTTGAAAATTTAAACAAAAATAATCTTCTTCTTTTTTAATTATAACTATTTTTTATTTAAAAATTGTAATAATTGTTTTACATTTTTTTAATTGTTTCAATTTTGCTTTTAAATTCCAATTCGTCTAATTATATTTTAACTTAAAATATATCATCAATAAATAATTATAATTTAAAAAATACTCAAATATTTATAAAAATATATCATATTTTTAAATTTTAACAATCTAAATTTTCCTGGAAATTTTCATAATTTCCATGGAAATTTCCGAAATTTCCACGGAAATATCATAAATTTCCACGGAAATATCAAAAATTTTCATGGAAATTATGGAAATTTTGACCAATTTGTGAAGCAATTACCATGGAAATTTCGATGGAAATATCGCGGAAATATCGGAGAAATATCAGAAATTTCCATGGAAATTATGGAAATTTTGACCAGTTTGTGAAGCAATTACCATGGAAATATCGACGGAAATATCAGAGAAATATCGACGAAATATCGGAAATTTCGACGGAAATTATAGAAATTTTACCCGTTTTTTTTTGGGGATAAAATTTTTTTCGGTGTGTAGAAAAAACCAAAATTTCGGCGAAATTTCGCCGATTTTTTTGATTTTTTCAACTATGGTTGTAGGTCATGCTACGGATTCATGCCCCACTATACATGAAGATGAGACCATTCAGCAAGCAAATGCAGTTGACGGATTTCTGGGACAAGCACAACACAAATATGATCATTTTTCTAATTCATACAATCCTGGATGGAAGGATCATCCTAATTTGAGTTATGAAAATAACCCAAGACAAAACCGTTACCAACAACTGTATCAACTAAGACCTCCAGCTGCAGAGCCTCCTCAATCAGGTATGTTATTGGAAGATATAGTGAAAGCTTTAGCCACTAACACTCAACAATGGCAACATGATGCAGCAAAGAGATATCAGCATTTGGAGAATCAAATGAGCCAAATAGCAACTGCTGTGGGCAAGCTTCAAGCTAGTCAATCTGGACAATTGCCATCACAACCAATTAATCCACGAGAGGAAGCTAAAGCCATTACCTTAAGAAGTGGAAAAGAAGTGGACAATTCCAAGAAAGACAATCCGGACACTAAAAATAAGCATAAAGTGGAAGAAGAAATTAAAGTTGAAGCATCACCTAAGGTAAACTCTAAATCTCTTAATATTTCTTCTAACAATTACATCGCTTCTCTCTTTCGTAGCAGATTGAACAAGGGTAAAAAAGATGAGCAAGAACAAGAGATATTTGACACTTTTAGGAAGGTGGAAGTTAATATTCCACTAATTGATGTAATTAGTCAAATTCCTCTGTATGCTAAATTTTTAAAAGAGCTATGCACCAACAAAAGAAAGCTAAAAGGATATGAAAAGATCAAAGTAGGTGAGAATGTCTTAGCAATTTTGCAGAGAAAGCTACCCCAAAAATGTAAAGATCCAAGTACGTTTACTATACCATGTGTGATTGGAAATTCTAAAATTGAACATGCCATGCTAGATTTAGGAGCTTCCATTAATGTGATGCCTAAATCAATGTATGATTCTTTACAATTGGGCTCCCTAAAAGATACAAGAGTTATCATACAGTTAGCAGGTAGGTCTAATGCCTACCCGATAGGGGTAGTTGAAGATATTTTGGTGCAGGTTAATGAGATGGTTTTTCCTGCGGATTTCTATGTTTTGGACATGGCGGATGATGCATTTTTAAATCCAACACCAATCATTTTAGGCAGACCATTTTTGAAGATTGCTCAAGCAAAAATTGATGTTCATGAAGGAGCACTAACCTTAGAATTCGATGGAGAAGTGAAGACATTCACAATATTTGATGGGAAGTCCATTACTTGAAGAATTCAAAGTTGTTCTTAAAAAAAAAAAAAAATTTAAAATTGAAATCACAGCACCAAGCGCCTGGGCTGGGGCCTGGGAAGGAGCCTAGCAGGCTCTGCTTGCTGGCTACGCAAAAAAAATAAAAAATAAAAAACCTATCACACCAGTAGATTGGCTTGTCCCTGTGCATGATGTGGACTTCGCTTTTTTAGGGGAATATTACTTTCTCTCCATATATTTTATTCATTTTATGCACATTGGGAACAATGTGATTTAAGTGTGGGGGTAATTTATGATTATTTAGTTAGGTTAGTTCTTTTGTTTTATTTGTATTTTGTTTTTCTTTTTAGTTTACTTTTTATTTGTGTTCTAGGTTGAGACTGAGATTAGTAAACAACTGATTTGTTTAATTTTTGATGTTTCTCGTTGCTTTAAGTCATGAAAGTATCAATATTATAGATGGAGACTTAGAAAAAATGAAGTAAATAACATGTTTAGCTAAGTGAATTTAGCAATTTGAAGTCTGATTTGGTAACCATTTGAATTGGGTTAAATGAAAGCTAGTTTCGGCAAATTTAAGCTTAAGTGAGCTTTTGAGCCTTGAAGTTGAATTAATTACTTCTTTAATCATTTTTGTGAGTGATATTCATGTATGAATTTGTATCTTTAGAACTTGCTTTGACATGCTTATTGAGATCACATTGCTGCATTTTTGCATTAAAATGATGAAGGCGTTAAATTTTATTTTAGCCACTTAGCCTAAAAAAGTCAACCTTTATGTTTATCATTGTTTAACCCCTTTGAGCTTTTATGATCTTTTTCTTTGATCTTTAGCCTACATTACAAGCTTTGGACTTGAATTTTGACTACTTTTTCCTATCCTATGTCTAATTGAGCATTTGTGATGTGTGATGGTAAATTTTGTGGGTTGTTTGGAGCAAAAAGATTGTTTTGACTAAGTGTGGGGGTGATCATACTTATGATGGTTGGTGTAAGTGAATTGTATAAAGTGGTTGAAGAAAAATCTTTGGAATTCTCATGCTTTGGTATGTTTGTTAAAAAAATAAGAAAAAAAAAGTAGTATAAAGAGTTTTTGAATGAAAAAGAAAAAAAGAAAAGTGAGAAATTTTTGTTTTTGTGTAAAAGCATGAGAATTAGGCTAAATGTGATAAGTTTAGAGAAGAAAAAAAATAGTTGGAAAATGTTGATGGGTATTAGTGAGATCATATCTTGAATGCTCTGTTGGATTTTGGATGTTACACCATTGTTTTTTTTTTTTTATGATTTTTCTTTTCTACCTTACCTTTACCTAAGCCACTTTACAACCTTTTAAAAGACCTTTAGATTTGTGCTCAATTGTATGCTAGATGGTGGAGATTAGATTGATAAGCAAGCTTTTGATAGAGCAAGTTTTTGCATTGAATTCGAGAGAATATTTTCAACATTTTTAAACACTTGAGTGATTAGAGATAATTTAGTGAGTTGTTTGCCGAGCTAGTTTAAATTGAGCTTAATTAAGTTGGTTGCTAGTAAGACTAAAGATTGTTGGATTCATGTGGCTATGATGTGCTAGTTGTTGAATTTTTGGTTGTGTCTCTGTCTATAATAGTTTGTTACTTGATTGATTTAGTTTTTTTTTAGATATAATATTTTATGATTTGCTCGGAACGTGAAAATATTAAGTGTGGGGGTATTTGATGGGATGCAATTTATATATATTTTATGTACTTTAATACTTGATTTGAGAATGTTTTATCACTTAAAATAGATTAATTTGTATTTTTCTATGTTTTAGGTGGATTTGAGCTTAAGAAGATGAAAAATGAAGAAACATAGGCAAAATCGTAATTAAACAGAAAAAATGAAAAGGCAGTGGCAAAACCGTAATTAAGTAGACATTGGCAGCAATGCAGTGCAGCCCAGGTGCAATGCCTAGGCGCTTGGATGGGCACGAATTTGAGCGTTTAGGCTCATTTTTGTGACTTTTTAGCCATAGGTTTTACTATAAATATGTTTTATCATTGTTGCAAAGGAAATAACCGTTTTTAGAGCAAAAACAACAAAAGAATAAAGATTTCTAACAATTATGAGTAGCTAAATCTCTTTCTTGGGTAGGAGTATCATCAATACTAAAGTACAAGGTGTAAACCTTGGTTTATTAGTTTTAATTCAAGTTTAATTATTCAATTTGTGTTTTTCCAATTATTTGTTTATTATTCAATTTTTTTATGATTATAATTTGGATCCGTTATAATTATTTGTGGTTGAGTATTTGCTAATTAGGAATTCAATCGTATTGAATGTTTTATGTTTAGTAGCACTTTGATTTTAATAATTGCATGCTAAGCTTTTGTTAATTTCTTATGAGAACACAAGATAGATTAAAGTTTTACAACGTTTGTAGGACTTGTTTATTGTTGGGTGATCTTGTTCTTAATGCTTTTCTGACTTGATTTAGATCACGTTGATTCTAGGTATTTTAGAATTAGAATTAGTATATGATCGTATCTGAACTAATTAATTGCTTGTGATTTAGAATAAAATTGGCCGTGTTATTTATTTAACCCATCATTGAATGATTATTGAGAATTTATTTATGTCTGTGATCACCTGTTCTTGAGTAATTGAAGATGTTCTGATCCAATATTTTCTTTAATTGTTATTTCCAATATTTTTAAATTGTTTTCTTTAATATTTGAATTTGCCAACATAAAATCTCTCTTTTGTCTTTTTAATTTTGCTTTAATTGGAATAGAAATAATTTGATCATTAGTCTCTGTGGAATCAACCTGAACTTGCCGCTACTACTGTAGTGTTTAAATTTAGAAATTAATTTTGGTGTTTATGACACGCATCAGTTTTCCTGATAAGGTTTTTAATGAGGCAACAATAACACATATGTCTAAGCATCCAATGAAGAGTGTTATGATATTATCAATATCATAATGACATCATTTACGAAGGCTTATTATCCTTTAGATAAAATAAATACAGATTATAGATTATCGTCTATTATTTTGTATATTTATCTATATAATAAGATATATTTATCTACGTCATAGAATGATCTATAAATAGGACTATTCTACCATTGTAAATATACTCAGAGATAATATATATCAGTTCTTTATTCATATGTTTATAGTATTAGTAATTTTCTTTATTTTATAACATTATATGTACAGATAATTTAAATTTATTTTTAAATTTGGATAGAATTATTGAGTTTTGCTGTTAAATTTTTTAGCTCTGATACCCTATTAAATCACTGCTATAAAAATAAATTATTATATTTTTTTTATATTTGATCCTTTAACTGTAGATTCTGCTAAACAGTGATAAAACTTGGCAGCGAAGGAACGAATAAAGATAAAAGAGGAAAACATGATTACAAAAAAAAAAAAAAAAAGATAAAGAGGAAAACTTTATCACAAAAAACAAACAACAAAGAACAATTCAATCATCTCAATGTATACAACCAACAGTAATCAATGCTTTTACCCAAAAAACAGTAATCAATGAGCTGGCCAAACCTCAAACAAATGAATTATTTTCGGATTTTATTACAATAAATAATAATAATAATAATAATAATAATAATTCTTGGATTCTAAACACGTGATATCTGAAAGTTCTTCTATAAATTAAGACCAATACTCCATTGCGAGATATATAGCAGCTTCTAAGAAGACATAAAAACCTTGAAAGTTTTAACTTTGTCCTCGTATTATTGTTTTCCAAGTTTCTCTCTGCACTTTCCTAGAGTGTTCTAAAGCGTGTAAGTTTTTTAATTAAGATTTATATTCTTCAATTTCTATTTATTTTCATCTTTTTCTTTATTTAGTCTTGATCTTCAAACTGTTCTTGTTCTTCTCCATCTCATATTTTTATTATTTTGTGTATGGTATGTGTTTTTTGCAGGGTAATTTTTCTTAAGAAATGAATTTATTAAAATCAATGCTGTCCCATTCTACATCAAGAAGGGACAATAATAATGCTGATGATAGTGAACAATTCCTGAGAGAATTGAACAATTGGAAAATCCCAAAAATCCCAACTCGTGAGAATTACAAACAAGGAAAATTTAATCTAAACAAAAATTATACAACAGAAGTTACTGAAAAGACAATCCCTTTACTCAGAGAACATGAAACAATTAGGCTTCTCTCGCAAAGTTATATAAAAAAAAGCAGAAAAAAATACAATTTCTTGCACCTTGGCTTAGTCCAAGTTGCTGTGAAGCCGATTTCGAGAAAAGCTTTACAAACTTCAGTCTTTATGTGTTTAAGAGATTGCACGATGTTAAGCTTTGATAATTCACTAAATTCAATGGTGGAGAGTAGTAATTTGTGCAACAATGGGCCGATTTATTTCAATTATTGTCCGAATTTTTGTGTATCTTTGCAAGACCCAGTCCCAATTATATTAGATGTTCTTACATTGCACATTAAAACAGCAGTACCACATGTGGATGTAACAAACTCTGTTCCATCGATCAATTTGATGTACAGAGTGCATTGTAAGGCAACGAATTCTCCCTTCATGACAAAAGAACTAGAGCACAGTGAAAGACAGAAAACTGTTTTGTTTGAAGTAGATCTTCTGAGATCTGGGATGTCAATCCCAAAAGTTGTTAATTGGAATGAAATTAACATTCCAAACATGTCGGAGTTTCCAGACCTTGTTTCTCAAGAAAGGTCACGAAATTCCTCCAGCAAAACAAGACATTGAGAGTGAAAGATCAAAGAAGAATGCAAGAGCCTCAAGTTCTTCCACAACCTCAATTCTTTCTGAAAAGGATTTCCAAGCATTCAACATTTCTTCAAATGCTTCTCAAGGTTTTTGACGAAGGATCTCCTCTTGTGTTCTTCAGTTCAAGACCGGATCTTTCACTCCTCTCTCTCTCGGGTTCAATCCCTAAATTGGATTCAATTTGGGGAAAAGCTGCTGCAGAACTGAAGCTTGTTAATTTAGATTTCTTTTGTTTATTTTCCCATGCGTTTTATGTTTGTTGCTTATGCATTTTGGCATGTTTTTTATTTCCTTTAAAGCTTTCAAATGGAGCGGTGCGTTCCAATTAGTTTAGGAGGGCAGTTGAGTCTTTTTATTCCAGAAAGACATGTGTCTGTCATTTGTACGCTGAATGAACAGTATTAATATTGCTCTTCATCTTCAAGCTCGGGCAGTTAGTTTTGCCGTGCCATTTTTCTGTGTTTTTGAAGCTGTGAAACTTCTGGAAAATCAATGAAAACTCCTATCTAATATTTCAGATATTACTGATTGTTCTTTAATATTAGATCTGGTTATTTTGGTTTGACTTCCTACATCAGTTAGTATAAGAGCTTTTAGAATTTTGATTCTCGGGATGACTACCTCCGGCGAGTCCAGCAACCGTGCATATGATGAATCTCAGAGCATGAAGGCCTTACGGGTGTCCATCAGGGGAATAGAACAAGATCAAAGAAGAATGCAAGAGCCTCAAGTTCTTCCACAACCTCAATTCTTTTTGAAAAGGATTTCCAAGCATTCAACATTTCTTCAAATGCTTCTCAAGGTTTTTGACGAAGGATCTCCTCTTGTGTTCTTCAGTTCAAGACCGGATCTTTCACTCCTCTCTCTCTCGGATTCAATCCCTAAATTGGATTCAATTTGGGGAAAAGCTGCTGCAGAACTGAAGCTTGTTAATTTAGATTTCTTTTGTTTATTTTCCCATGCGTTTTATGTTTGTTGCTTATGCATTTTGGCATGTTTTTTATTTCCTTTAAAGCTTTCAAATGGAGCGGTGCGTTCCAATTAGTTTAGGAGGGCAGTTGAGTCTTTTTATTCCAGAAGGACATGTGTCTGTCATTTGTACGCTGAATGAACAGTATTAATATTGCTCTTCATCTTCAAGCTCGGGCAGTTAGTTTTGCCGTGCCATTTCTCTGTGTTTTTGAAGCTGTGAAACTTCTGGAAAATCAATGAAAACTCCTATCTAATATTTCAGATATTACTGATTGTTCTTTAATATTAGATCTGGTTATTTTGGTTTGACTTCCTACATCAGTTAGTATAAGAGCTTTTAGAATTTTGATTCTCGGGATGACTACCTCCGGCGAGTCCAGCAACCGTGCATATGATGAATCTCAGAGCATGAAGGCCTTACGGGTGTCCATCAGGGGAATAGAACAGAAGCTTGACAATCTCGCTGGGGAGATTAAACAACTTTGCACTATTTTCACTACTAGAGCCTTGGAAAATTCAAGAAATAACAGAACGCGAGTGCAAGAAATTCCTTGTTCACGCCAGTTACCTCCTCAATTTATTCCAGACCCACATGCTAACCATCATCCAGATTCCACCCAAATACACACACTCTTTCCAAACCGACCCAAACCCCCAGCTCCACCTGCCCAACATTTCCTCCCAAATCTTCACCGGAATCAATTCCCTCGTCATACTACTCCAGATTCAGATTCTGATGATGAAACTGAGTTTCCTGGAGAAACAACACCAACCAAACCCCAATATGGTGAACAATACAGGTATAATCATCAACCATCTGAATTTAAAATGAAAGTTGACATTCAATATTTTGATGGCCACCTTGGAATAGAGGAGTTTATGGACTGGTTGCATTCTGTTGAAACTTTTTTTTAATATATGAACATACTGGAGGACAAAAATGTTAAGTTGGTGGCTTATAAATTTAAAGGAGATGCTTCTGCTTGATGGGAACAGCTGAATGGAAATAGGAGGAGGGAAGGCAAGAATCCTATTCATTTTTGGCATAAAATGAGGAAAATGCTCAGATCTAGATTTCTTCCTAATGACTACAGCAAAGTATTATTCCAGAAATATCACCAATGCACCCAACAAAACAGAAGTGTTAATGGCTACACTGAAGAATTTTGCAGACTTAGTGCAACGAATAATCTCAATGAGAGTGAGGATCAATTGGTTTTCAGGTATATTACATGACTTAACATTCCAATTCAAGAGATACTTGAATTGAGTCTAGTTTGGACCTTAGATGACACCATCAACCTTGCTGCCAAGGTTGAAAAACCGCTACAGAGGTCGGCTTCTAAGGCTCCTATCAAGTGGAGACCCCCTAATGACTTCCAAAGTGACGAACATAAGCCTTTCTCCCACTTTGCTAAACCACCCGACCCTCAGCCAAGATCAAACAGCAAGCCTCCTTTCATAAACCCGAAACCACGCAACCCTTATGCTAAACCACAAACTTTTAAATGTTTTCGTTGCAACCAACTTGGACATAAATCAAATGAATGCCCCCTGCGAAAGCCTATTAATCTTATAGAACCTCTAGATAATGGGGAGGATGATATTGATGACTATGTGGAAGAGGGAGGTGACAATGATGGTTTGGTGGAGTTGGTGGATGAAGACCAAGGGGAGCCTCTACTATGTATAGTACAAAAAATCCTATTGACACCAAGGTAAAACAACTCCAGACAACGACATTCAATTTTCCAGACTAAGTGCGCAATTAATAAAAAGGTGTGTGATGTGATAATAGATATTGGAAGCAGTGAAAATATAGTGTCTAAGGCTTTGGTGAAAACTCTTGGATTGACTACTTTGAAGCATCATAATCTCTATTCAGTGGGATGAATTAAAAAAGGAAGCGAGACTAAAGTTTCTGAGCTTTGCAAGGTCCCTTTCAGTATTGGCAAGTGGTATTTGGATGAGTTAGCTTGTGATGTGATTGACATGGATGCGTGCCACCTAATCCTAGGTCAACCTTGGCAATTTGACAACTTTGTGACTCATGATGGCAGACACAATACATATTCTTTTCAGTGGAAAGGAAAGAAGGTAGTGTTGTTACCTAGCAAAACACCTCCAATTTTGGACCCCCACACATCCTACCACTAAACCTACTCCATTACTCCTCACTATATCTGGCCAGAAATTCCTCAATAAAACCAAAACCTTTCACCAACTTTTTACTATCATTGCAGTAGCTAAAACCTCTCCTAACACCACTCTTCTAGCCCCTGATGCCACACACCTCGCATATCCTATCCAAAAATTGCTTTCAAAGTTCAAAACCATAGCCTCTTAAGACTTACCCGACCACTTTCCCCCTCTCAGAAACATACAGCACCAAATAGACCTCATTCCGGGAGCTTCAATTCCAAATCTACCCCACTATAGGATGAATCCTAAGGAAGCTGAAATATTGCAAGGTATTGTGGATGACATACTTCAGAAGCATTTCATCCCAGTGAGTCTCAGCCCCTGTGCAGGACCAGCTTTGTTGGTGCCAAAAAAAGATGGTAGTGCCAGGATGTGTGTTGATAGTCGAGCCATCAACAAGATAACAGTATGATACAGTTTTCCAATCCCTCGGATTGAAGATATGTTGGACAAACTTAGAGGATCTCAATTTTTTTCTAAGTTGGATCTAAAGAGTGGTTACCACTAGATCCGAATCCGACCTGGTGATGAGTGGAAAACGGCTTTCAAAACTCAAGAGGGACTTTATGAATGGCAAGTCATGCCTTTTGGATTGTGTAATGCTCCAAGTACATTCATGAGGTTCATGAATGAGATCTTAAAGCCTTACACATGAAAATTTGTAGTAGTATATTTTGATGATATTCTAATTTACAGCAAAACAGAAAAGGAACATCTCAATCACTTACAGCAGGTATTTCAGACTTTGGAGGAGAATACACTATATCTAAATCTCAAGAAGTGTGAATTTTTGAGTGAAGAGTTATTGTTTTTGGGATTTGTTGTTAACAGAGAGGGAATTAAAACCGATTCTTTCAAAGTCCAAGTGATACAAAACTGGAAAAGTCCTTCTTCAATCACTGAAGTCCGAAGTTTCCATGGTCTTACTACATTTTACTGACGATTTATCAAAGGTTTTAGTTTTATAGCCGGTCATATCACTGACTGCTTGAAGAAAGAGAAATTTGATTGTTCCATAGATCAATTTGATGTACAGAGTGCATTTTAAGGCAATAAATTCTGCTTTCAACACAAAAGCACTTCAAGAAAGTAAAAAAGAGAAAATTGTTATGTTTCAAGTAGATCTTCTGAGTTCTGGAACGTCAATCCCAAAAGTTGTTAATTGGAATGAAATTAACATTCCAAACATGTTGGAGTTTCCAAAGCTTGCTTCTCAAGAAAGGTCACGAGGGTTTGTTCGACTCGCCAATCGACGTGTAGGATTAAGTTCTCTGGATCTTCCTCTGCAAAACAAGATATTGAGAATGAAGGATCTCAGAAGAAAGAAAGATGACATTGAGAGTGAAGGATCACAGAAGAAAGAAAGTTCAATTAGTTCATCAGCTGCAATAGCCTCAAATTCTTCAGCAACCTCAATTCTTTCTGAAACCAATTTGCAAGCATTCGACATTTCTTCGAATACTTCTCAAGGTTTTGTTGATTCCCAAAAATGATTTGAGGACAGAATTTGAATTTCCAAAAGTGGCCAAAATATTTCATCCAAAATACGTGACAAAAAATGTTTTTAAAGTTGCTTACATTGCTTAGCATCCTATGGAGTATCCTTCAACAACAAAAGCAGAGAAAATCAACCTCATACAATGCTGAAATAGAAGAACTGAAGAAAGAAAAAGGGGATTCATGCATCCATCCAGGAATATGTGTAAGAAAATTTCACTTGGTCAATCAGTTTCTATCTATGTAAATATATATATATATATGCTAATTTGAATGTTGTTTGCTAATTTGAATATTGCTTTCTTTAATATTATACTTGTAATTTCTAAGATCGATATGCTTGCATCATTATCGTCAATGAAGAAGGGTATGTCACACGAGCAAATTTGTACCCCATAATTTCTGGCCTCTATGAGGCCCAAGTACTCTTCCTTAGTGAGCTTTCTCCACACGGACCAAGGCTCATTTGCATTTGAACCACACTGCAGCTTCAATATTGCACACAATATGTTTACTCAAACAAGTTGCACACAAATCTCATAGGCCAAGGTTCGATCACTTCACGAATCCCACAGATTGCACGTACATGTACACAAAAGTAAGCAACCAAAGCACAATAACCAGCCTCCAACATTTATCTATTTCTCACTGGATTAAAGAATAAATTATCGTCTAGAGATACATTGCACACCACAATCTAACTTTTATCTCTCCCTATTCTTGCTTACTGACTTAGTGACTCAATTCCCTCCTTACGGTAGGTTGATTATAAGATAAATGATGTTGAGTATCATAGAAATAAAATGAAAAAATTATATTTAGGATCCTTAACCTTAACTATACCGTGTATTACAAATAAATATTTAATCTTTTTGACAATTTAGTATTTAAATTTACTAAAATGTTGCATAATTAGTATCTACGTTCATTTCTGTTTAAAAGTATGTGATGAATAATTTCAAAGGCTAATTTCGTTATTTTCATACTCTAATATCTTCCTTATATAATTTTTTATAATAAAAAAATTCAAAATTAATATAAAATCTGATTAATCTCTTTAAAATGAAAATTTTAAGCTAAGTTTATGTTATAATTTATAATGTGTTTGTAAATGGTAAAATATCTATAATTATTTTGAAAAAATACATAGCAAAAATCTGTGTGTATAGTTTTTTAAGTTGTATTTATGAGAAGATTTATGATTATTTTGAAAAAAAAACATGGAAATATGCTTCGAAAAGGCAAAAACCTTTGTGTATAGTTTTTTTGACTTTGATTTATAATTTTGGTTGGTCGCACGATTCGTTCGCTTGATCCACCAAAATCTCATGATTTTAGTCTTTCTTTTCAACCAAAGTAGTCTTGTTACTTATAACATATTAAAAGAGGGGTGGTTTAAAAAAAAAGTTAGTTATGTACAGTAACAAAATATAAAATGAGATATCATGAGTGAAAGGAAAACACTACAGATTATGGCATCAGGCAATAATTTGTATTTTAAAAATAGCAATCTGAAATCTTCAGAAAGAAGATCGGTTGATAACAATATAGAAAATTATTTTTTTAACTAAGTCTTTAGAAATTCCTAAATTAAAGTATAGAGATTTAGAAAGAAATAAAAGTGTATCTAAAAATATTCAAATTCCTATTTTCCCAGAAAAATTTGATAAAAAAAAAGGAAAAGAGTTCTAGTTTAAGTCATGAACTAAAACCAATTATTATTTCACAAATGCACATTGGAGAAAATGAAGACATCATTTTTTCTAAACATCAAAATTGTAAGACATACAATTATATTCTAGGAAATTTTAAATTTCAAGGCTATAAGAACTATAGCTTACATGTATTAATAGATACTGGAGCTACAACTTCAGTATGTCAACCTAATGCTTTACCATTAGAAAAAATGACAATTAATTAAGCGACCAATCCTAGCAACATGAATTAATGGTCAGCATACTAAAATAGAATTTAAAGCAAAAAATATACCAATTTGGATTAATAACTATAAGTTTATTATTCCAAAAGTTTTATGTTTTCCGACCATGCACGGAGATTTTATACTAGGTAATAATTTTCTCAAAAAATATTATCCTTTAACTATTTCTCGGAAAGAGATTAGTTTTTCTGTACTAATAGAAAAATTAGTACAGACATTTTAGAAAAGCATGTTTATAAATGCATACCATCTTATCAGATAGAAAAATCTGATTGTATTAATCAATTAGAAACTACTCATTGGATTTATAAAATTTTAGCTCAAAATTTTAGTGAAGATGCTATGAAATTATGGAGTAAAAGTCCTAGGTATTGTAGTTTAAAATTAACAGATTCTAATAGAATAATTAGAGTCAAACCTATGGTTTATACTAAAGAAGATATAGATGAATTTGAGACACAAATTCAAGAATTGTTACAAAAATGATTAATAGAAATAACTACTAGTCCACATTCTAGTCCCGCTTTTATGGTCAGAAACCATTCAGAAAGAAAAAGAGGAAAACCTAGAATGGTAATAAATTATAAAATGTTAAATGAAAATTTAGAGTTTGACGGATATTTTATTCCGAAAAAGGATGTTTTAATTGGTCAAACTAGACAAGCAAAATTGTTTAGGAAATTTGATTGTAAATCAGGATATTGGCAAATTAAATTAACAGAAGAGTCAAAGCCCTTGACTGCTTTTAGTGTTCCGTATGGTCATTACCAATGGAAAGTCATGCCATTTGGTTTATGTACGGCTCCACAAATTTTTCAAAGATGGATGGATTCAATTTTTGGAAAATTTAAAGATTTTTGTGTTGTTTATATTGATGATATTTTAGTTTTTAGCGAAACTAAAAAACAACATAAGCAACATCTAGATTTCCAAGGTAAAGTCTTAAACAAGGGTAGTCAAGCCTCAACCTCTTCAAATTTTAGACCACAAATGAGAGCTTCTCAAAACCCAATGTCATCTCCTAGCCAAGGAATGATTCCACCATATCCTTACCAGTTGGTTTACCCAAATCATTTGAACCAACCTCATTTTTCTCCTATTTCATCTTCGTATTTTGGTCATAATCCATGGACACCTATCAAGATATTTTATTCTCAAATTGCTAACCAAGCAGAACATTTTCTGAACCAACAAAAAGAATTAGAAGCTAAACAAGTTTCTGATTTCTATAATCCAGGTTTACCTACATATATTTAGGATTATTTAAATGAAATCTGGAAAGCACATTTGTTAGACAAGCGAAGTTATTTTAGAAAAAGTATGGAAAAATTTGTAGATATGTTGTTAGAAAAACAACAGAAAGAAACAAAATTGCATGTTTTAATTTTAGAGTCTATTAAGTCTTTAGCTCCCAAAATGGACGCTAATATTAATACTCTAGAAAAATTAATACAATTATATGAATTAATCGAGTTTTCTACCGATGATTCTATGTATTATAAAATTAAAAGATGTTTTCTTTTTGAAAAGTCCAAAGAACTTGGACATGATATATTTGCCAAAATTAATCAAGGTATTGTTAAAAAAAAACTTTATCAAATACCATTATGGTTTTAAAAATATAAAAACAATACCTATTTTTCTTCAAAATTAGATATTTTAAAAATATATTTTCTTATTAACCACGAACCCTAGAGTGTTAAATGCATTGAATGGGGTTTGGTAGGACAACTTACTTTTCAAAATTTTGACTGGGTAGAACTAGCAAAGTTGCCCATGTTTATTAAAAGTATGTTATATAATTATATTAAAATAAAAAATATGTTAAATATTATACTTTTGAAATTTTCAGTAATATTGGTTTTAGAGAACGAGAAAGGTTCCATCAACCATATCAAATCTGGTTTCTCAGAGAAGCTCGAGAAGTAGATTTCAAAATAGATGATTTAAGAGGAATTGGCTCAACAAGAGTAAACAACGCTATTGAGTCATACGACTTTTCAGACTATTATATTAAGAGTCTGTATGAATTAAACATTGAAACTTCGAAATTCATACCAGTTTCAAGCCTTGATGTCTACACTCGAGTCACAGATGGTAAAAGAATATTTATTACATACTTAAAAGGAGAAGAAAACAATCTGTCTATTCTTGGTTCAGTTAAAGAAAGTAAAGTCTTTCTTTACTTAATATTTAGAAAAAAGAAAACGCTCTGATACCAATTTACATAAAGAAAAGGGGCGGAAATGTTTACAAAGAAAGAAAACTAGAGAGGAAACTGAAAACTAAGAAAAGAAAAAATTACACTCTGAAAACACACAATGCTACAACTGAAGGTTTAGCATCCTATAAATAGAAGAAATTTTTTTACTATTCATGACACGTGTCAGATGAACAGTGATGTACAGTAGAATGTTGACATCATCATAAACCGTGTCTGCCGACAAATAGTAATAGTGTTTTATGAACAATGTTGAACAGTGTTCTGCCGGCATATTTTGATCATAGCCATTTGATTTCTGCAAATAACTGTGATTATGGCTCCATCATATTTTCAATATTGTGGCCATGTTTGAATCTTCTGATAAAGAATCATCTTCTAGATTTTGGGTTGCTTCCGTTCCGAGAAGTTCTTCTTCAATCATATTTTGTACATCAATTAACTGGTCTACTGGCAGATCTAGAGATAATTGCATACTGACTAATTGGCTTATAAGTTCATTAGCATCGTCAGAACGATAATCTCTGCCACCTTTTAATGATGTGATAAATATTCTTCTCCTATCAGTGACATGGGTGTAGAAGTCTAAATTTGAAACCACATTATATATTGAGGCTTCAATTTTTAATTCATACAAACTTTTAATGTAATAATCATTAAAGTCGTATGATTTAATAGTATCTCTTACTCTTTCTGAGCCTATTTCTCTTTTAAACAAACAATCTCCTCCAAAATCTATTTCCATAGCTTCTCTTAGGAACCAGATTTGGTAAGGTTGATAGAACCTTTCTCGTTCTCTAATACCAATATTACTAAAAATTTCAAAAGTATAATAGTTAATAAATTTTGTATCTTTTAAATAATCATATAATAAGCTTTTAATAAACATGGGCAACTTTGGTAGTTGTTCCCAATCAAGGTTTTGAAAAACTAATCTTCCAACCAATCCCCATTTGACACATTTCATATCCCATGGTTCATGATTATTATAAAAACAAATTTTTAAGTTATCAAACTTAGAAGAAAAATAAGTATTACTAATATAATTTTGAAACCATAATGATATTTGATAAAGTTTCTTTTTAACAATACCTTGATTAATTTTGACAAATAAATCATGTCCAAGTTCTTTGGACTTTTCAAATAGAAAACATATTTTAATTTTATTATACATAAAATCATCGGTAGAAGACTCGATTGATTCATATAACTGTATTAATTTTTCTAGAGTATTAATATTAGCGTCCATTTTAGGAGCTAAAGACTTAATAGACTCTAAAATTAAAACATGCAATTTTGTTTCTTTTTGTTGTTTTTCTAACAACAAATCTGCAAATTTTCCCATACTTTTTCTAAAATGACTTCGTTTGTCTAGCAAATGTGCTTTCCAGATTTCATTTAAATAATCATAAATATATGTAGGTAAACCTAGATTATAGAAATCAGAAACTTGTTTAGCTTCTAATTCTTTTTGTTGGTTCAGAAAATGTTCTGCTTGGTTAGCAATTTGAGAATAAGATATATTGACAGGTGTCCATGGATTATGACCAAAATATGAAGATGGAATAGGAGAAAACTGAGGTTGGTTCAAATGATTTGGGTAAACCAACTGGTAAGGATATGGTGGAATCATTCCTTGGCTAGGAGATTACATTGGGTTTTGAGAAGCTCTCATTTGTGGTCTAAAATTTGAAAAGGTTGAGGCTTGACTACCCTTGTTTAAGACTTTACATTGGCTAGGTTGTCTTGACTGATTAGATGAAGAGGACTGGCTGTCCTTCTTACCTTCACCTTTGTTAATAGTAATCCAGTCTCGATTAGTCATCAGGTCTGCTTAAAAAATCAGCAATAAAATTATCAGTTCCTTTAATATGTTTTATATTAAAAGAATATTGATTTATATAATTAAACCAACGAATCCTTCTTGGATTTTCATATTGTTTTTTAGATTTTAAAGAATCTTTAACAGATTTGCTATCTGTTCTTATTTCAAACTTTTCTAGTGCTAGAAAAATATGAAACCTTTTAAGACCAATTTTTATATCTAAAAGTTCTTTTTCAAAAATAATGTAGTTTAACTCACTTGGTTTAAACTAGTTGAGTTATAACAACATATTTGTTCGCCTGAATCAGTATTAGCTTTTAATACTGCTCCCAGCATTCATTACTTGCATCAGTTTCTAATATTAATAATTCTCATTGTCTAGGAAAATAAACTGAAGGTATCTCTTTTAATTCAGATTTTATTTTTCTAATAATCTCTGAATCCTTTTCTGACCATGTGAATTGTTGATCTTTTTTCAACTTTTCAAATAATAACCTTTCTTTTCTAGAAAGATCTTTTATAAACTGTCTACTATAATTTAAAATTCCTAAGAATTTTTGTAAATGTTTTTTTATCTTCCAGTGTCTCTGGAAAATTTTTAATTTTTGAAATTATATGATCTTGTAATTTAATATCTGTTCTGGTAAATTTTAATCCCAAAAATTCTATTTCTTCTTTCTCTACCTCTATTTTCTTAGGGCTGAGAATAATTCCATTACTAACTAATTCATTACAAATCTTTTCTAGATGTTGCTTATGTTGTTTTTTAGTTTCGCTAAAAACTAAAATATCATCAATATAAACAACACAAAAATCTTTAAATTTTCCAAAAATTGAATCCATCCATCTTTGAAAAATTTGTGGAGCCGTACATAAACCAAATGGCATGACTTTCCATTGGAAATGACCATATGGAACACTAAAAGCAGTCAAAGGCTTTGACTCTTCTGTTAATTTAATTTGCTAGTATCCTGACTTACAATCAAATTTACTAAAAAAATTTGCTTATCTAGTTTGACTAATTAAAACATCCTTTCTGGGAATAAAATATCCGTCAAACTCTAAATTTTTATTTAACATTTTATAATTTATTACCATTCTAGGTTTTTCTCTTTTTCTTTCTGAATGGTTTCTGACCATAAAAAGCAGGATTAGAATGTGGACTAGTAGTTATTTCTATTAATCCTTTTTCAAACAATTTTTGAATTTGTGTCTCAAATTCATATATATCTTATTTAGTATAAACCATAGGTTTGACTCTAATTATTCTATTAGAATCTGTTAATTTTAAACTACAATACCTAGGATTTTTACTCCATAATTTCATAGGATCTTCACTAAAATTTTGAGCCAAAATTTTATAAATCCAATGAGTAGTTTCTAATTGATTAATGCAATCAGATTTTTCTATCTGATAAGATGGTATGCATTTATAAACATGCTTTTCTAAAATGTCTGTACTAATTTTTCTATTAGTATCAGAAAAACTAATCTCTTTCTGAGAAATAGTTAAAAGATAATATTTTTTGAGAAAATTATTACCTAGTATAAAATCTACGTGCATAGTTGGAAAACATAAAATTTTTGGAATAATAAATTTATGGTTATTAATCCAAATTGGTATATTTTTTGCTTTAAATTCTATTTTAGTATGTTGACCATTAATTCCTATTGCTAGGATTGGTTGCTTAATTAATTGTCATTTTTCTAATGGTAAAGCATTAGGTTGACATCCTGAAGTTGTAGCTCCAGTATCTATCAATACATGTAAGCTATAGTTCTTATAGTCTTGAATTTTAAAATTTCCTAGAATATAATTGTATGTCTTACAATTTTGATGTTTAGAAAAAATGATGTCTTCATTTTCTCCAATGTGCATTTGTGAAATAATAATTGGTTTTAGTTCATGACTTCAATTAGAACTCTCTTCTTTCTTTTTATCAAATTTTTCTGGGAAAATAGGAATTTGAATATTTTTAGATATACTTTTATTTCTTTCTAAATCTCTATACTTTAATTTAGGAGTTTCTAAAGACTTATTTAAAAAATAATTTTCTATATTGATATCAACTGATCTTCTTTCTAAAGATTCCAGATTGCTATTTTTAAAATACAAATTATTGCCTGATGTCATAATCTGTAGTGGTTTTACTTTCTTCTTTTCCTAAGAATCAGTAATATTATTAATTAACCAATCATTTGGAACTTCTAAATCTTTCCAATTTAAAAGTTGTGGTTGTAGTGCTTCATCAAATCCTCATGGCTCAAAGATTTGAACAATTTGTGAATCTATTTCTCTAATAGATGTTTATGGCAAATTAGTCATTTCATGAATAGCTTGCCATTTAATAAATAAATCAAAAGTATCACTTTTCATCCCAACATTTCTTGTTTGGATTTTTAATCTAATAGTATCTTGTATATTATGATCATTTATGGAAATAAAGAAATTAGGTTTTACTTTAAACCAAATGACTCCAGTGACAAGATTAGACTGAATTCCTCATATTAGTGCCTTAATAGGATCACTGAAACGCTTATCTAGCATAACAACTAAAATAGGGGTATCTATTCCCTGTCAAAATAATACATTTATTTCGATTTGTATTAAACCGATATGTATATACCTTAACTGAGGGTATTACTTTTTTAATCTTTTTATTTTATTTTTATCAAAAATAAGAATATCAACTAAATCATTTTCAGATGATTAAACTGTAGTATTTCCATTAAACTGTTCAAAATGTCTAGTTGACCAAAAATTAAATTTTGATAATATTTCAATTTCTATTTTTTGAACTGTAGTTAGTTTTTTTAATATTTTATCATCTATCTGAAAATCTTCACCTAAGATATTAAACAACTACAACACAATCATTTTTTTTAATCATAAATTTAGTTCAATACTAAAATTATTAAAAATATATTTTTAGATTAAAAGTTGAAACTTTCCTATTATAAAATCCATCTTCTCTAATAAAATAAAAATGTTTAATTTTCTAACTTCCAAAATTAAAATAAAACTGGAAACACATAAATCCACGTCTAACTCACATCATGCTGATATAATATGTTTTATATATATATATATATATATATATATNTTCATTTAAATATATTAAATATGTCAATCCGTTTAATATGAAAAATAAATAAATATAAATTATGGTTGAAAAGCTTTAACACGGTTAATAAGTTGACACAAACATAATCTACCAACATGAATTACCATCTATGATATCACATATTACACACACATATATATATGTATACAGGAGCACTATAGAACCCGCCTGTCGGGTTATTATAGACCTCGACCCCCCACTTGATCAGCACGTGCACAACACCCCTAACCGTCCCTCTTCTTCCCCACCTCTCTATCTTTTCCACCTTCTCTCTCTCACTCTCTTTGAATCATCATTATTCCAATTCAGCTCCTAATTATATTCTTTTCTGCAACTCACAAAAACCCCAAAAATAGAAAAGAGAAAAACCTTAAATAATGTCAAACAGTTTCCCATCAACACAAAAGGAAAGAGGCAAATGAAGTGGGGAAGGAGAAAACTCCAACTTCCTCATCCTCCTCTACCTCCACCTCCACCCCCCCCTCTTCCTAAAATTTTTCTTTTCCCTTCTTTCTTCCCAGCTTCCTCTCCCTCTTTTTCCCCTGCAAATCGTCGGTGCTTCTCCCCAGCCCAGACTTCGGCGCCTTGGCCGACTAGAAGCAGAGCCCCCAGAAATGCCCCCTGCTGAACCAGTGCTGTGCCCTAGCTCCTCCGTCCCCGATCCGTCGGCGAGCTTCTCCTCGGCTTTTCTTCCGCTCTGCTCATCTCCTCTGCCTCCCCTGCAAATCGTCGGCTTTTCCTCCGCTCTCTCACTAGGATGTTGGTTGTCCTTAGGTCGCCGCAGGATTTTTGTGGGTGTGGAGAGTGATCCAATTCTCAAAACTCCATTCTTTCCTCTTTTCAAAATAGAAAGCCTCACCGGCTTGGTTCTCCGAATCAAGACCACTGCCATTAATTCCAACACCGCCATGCAGTACCATATGGCATGAAAAATATGAACCCACGCTAACGAAAAAATAAAAGGGTTAACATAATTCTTTATATTTAATTATTTTCTACAAAATTTTATGTTTGGAAGTTTGGAACCCGAACCCAAACACAAAGAAAGTTTAGAAGACCCCTTTGGCAAAATGGATATCTGGTATTGAATTCAGAGTTCCAAAATGATTTGAAAGAAAGGGGCGGAGATACTGTGGGAGGGTTTGAAGAAAGGAGTGAGCTTTAGAGAGAGAGAGGGAAGCTCTCTCTGCCTACCTTTTCTCTTTCTCTATCCAGAGCTCGCCAAGGCAGTGCATGATTTCGTTCTCAAAGTTGAAGACATGTTTTTCTGAGTAATGCTCGTCTGGGCTGGAGGAGGCAGGGGGATTAGAATCGGGAATTCCAGTGGGAGGCAGGGGGAGGAGAAGCGGAGAAGAAAAAAATGAAAGCTGGAATTGGGGGCTCAATCGCAGAGGTGAAGAATTTGGGGCTGCTCACGTGCTGATCACGTGAGGGTTCAAATTCAGTTGATTTTAACTATTTTTGGGCTTTTGACCAGGGAGCTTTTTGAGGCTGACATGTGTCCTGTCGGGGATTGCTATAAACCCCGACTTCGGGGTTTATAGCAAAACCGTATATATATATATATACACACACACAATATAATATCAGCATGTTTTATATAAATATATATATGCAAAATATAATATAAATTATTACAAAATATATTTTATAATTTTAGATAGTGAACTATTTTTAATAATATTTATTAGTGATATTTAATTATTAATTTATTATTATAATAAATTATTAATAATATTTTATATTTTAAAATTTTAAAATATATTTTATAATATAGTGATTGTATATATATTTAATAAAATTTTCAGAAATTTTGCCAAATTGACAGTGGTCTTGCAATTAACATGCAGTTAATACTTGAACGAAATTAGGATTTTTTTTTCCATTAATTAATGGAAAGAAATACATAATAATAGAAATGTAGGTAAAATATATTTTTAAGAACCAGTTAACACCTACAATTTTATTTTTATNTTTCTGTGTTCTTTGATTTTTTTTTATTTTATAATTTTTTGGCTTTATAGTAGATAACAGTAGTAATTGTGCCTTTGTAGTGGTATAAATGATATTGGTGATAGAGAAGATAAAGAATAAAAGAAAAAGAGGAGAGAGCTCGAGAGAAATGAAAGTTTTTCAAATCTGGTGCAGAAATGAAATGAAAGGCATCTGTGCAGTTTACTAAGGAAGAAGACGAAGGAAGAAAAATAAATACTGGTTTTTTTTCTTTCTCTTATTTTTTTTTTAAAACAAAAATNCGAGTCTTTACAGCTGCAATTACGGGAGTTGATGTTCGAGTCTTAGTAGTCCTATTTAGACTCAAATACTCATCTCCGCCCTACAGTACGAGGGAGAATGAGATTTTAGTGACATGGGTTTCCATTGCAGACTTTTATCGAGTTAAAAAGACGTATGAATTGGTCCACTAGCTAAATACTTTCTGGGCCTATAACTCCGCTACAGTAGATAATTTTTATTAAAAAAAAAATAGAAAGTGGAGAGTGTGAGGGAGAAGAGAGATAAAGAAAGAAAAAAATAAAAAAAATATTAAAATTTTATTTTAAATGACAATTTAATAAATTTATTATCATTTTAATAAAATAAAAATATTATCGTTGTTTAATATTTTTATATTATCAAAATTACTTAAGTTTTACTATGCGAAAAATATGTCTGAAATATATATATAATCTAAAAATTTATTTAAATTAGAACCTAAATTTAGAAGGGTAATGAAATAGTATCTAAATTAAATTATAACACCAAATGGTACACATCCAAACAAAAGGAACCATGGAAAATAGCGAAAACGACAATCATCAGTAGGTGCCTCTGTTGATCCAAATAAATAAATTAAATAAAAACCTCCTATTGCTTTTATATAAATTATGAAGCTGAGAACGAGGATTATAAATCATGAACTCAATAGACCAATATAATAAGATTCAAAATTCAATCCAGCAAATTTATGTTATATATAATTACGTAATTATTTTGTTTACTTAAAACACATGATGGCTCACAAGTTGAATTTAATTATATTATTGACTTTTAAAAAAGTCACATTCATTAAGGTACTGTAGTTAAATCATTTTATGCAGTGTTGAGTTATTTTATTTTATTTTTCTTTTATTTTAATATTAAGATCAAAATGATTGTTTGAGAAGACTGTACCACTATTTTGAATATACAAACCATTGTCATTAGGAAAAATACTATTTATTATAATTAATGATCATAAACTTTAAAATTAATATGTTTATGGGACATTTTAATTAAATATTTAAAAACAAATTATATAGTAAATTTTTAATTCAAACTATTAAAAATATGAGAAAACTAAATAGGACTAATTTTAGAATTTACTATATTAGTATTGAAATGACTAATATTAGTGATGAATATAAAATAATTATAGATGAACTATCTAGTTTATCAACAAATTTACCATTTATACATATATCATTATGTAATTAATTTTTATTTTTTGATAATTGATTGACTTATATTTTAGTTTCACCTATTCTTTCAAAAGTTCATTTATTGATATCTAAGTTATAATAATATAATAACTAATAAAATAATAATACATATGAACAAATAAATTTATTAGTAAATTAAGTGGTACCTTTGCATTACTTGATGAATACCAATGGTAGAACAATAATGCTAAATATACTAAAATATAGCCAAATTTATTTATCATTTAACATATTCATATAATTAAAATATGAATAATTAAATGGAATAATTGAATCAAAAATTTAAACTAATTAAATATTATTACATCATTTATTACATATTTAATAAATATTTGATAAAGTTTAACATTATTAATGGCATAAATAACAATTTTTTTGTTGTAACGTAAATAGGTGGATAGATAATTGGGTGATTAATGTGAGAAACTGTTTAAAATGAAAAGGAAACAAAAATAATAATAATACCAGCGTGGTAATTGGGACGTGGGGGCAGGGTATAGGTCCATTCGGATAGCAGAAAAATTAAATACAGATGAATGCGAAACGACAAACCAATGTACGGTCCACGCCAAAAGCCCTGCTGACGAAGCTTCCGTCTTCGTATCATTGTCTGGGTGATTCAATATTTTCGGGATTCCAGAGTTTGTACTGTCACTTCTTTAATATAAATGTGAGTCCTATATAATGGTCCAACATCTACGTTAGAGGAGGAAGAGCAAACTCCCGGTGCACCAGAGCTTTGCTCCCAAATCGGATAGGACCGTTTTTTGGTTCTTGCTCTCCCAAATCTCCTTCTAACCACGTGGGATGTGAGGCACGTCCCCTTGTGTGCGTGTGTGTGTTTTTTATTTTTATTTTATTATTTATTTATGTGGTTTTTACTGTTTAGGGCATTCCAAAAAGGCTTTTTAAAATAAAAAACATATTCTTCATAA
>QANX01006690.1:0-94649 GCA_003254975.1 Ochetophila trinervis
ACGCAATTTGGACGTCGCGAATGTTTTTGTACTTTCGGCGACTTCCCTTTCCGCGACACATGAATTTACGTCGCCGTTTACAACTAGCTACGCTATTTTTACGTCGCCTATTAGAGTTTTTGGCGTAGTGAATGTACTTGGCCATGGAATAACCGACAGTTCATATCTCACAGTCACGTATGAACCAACTTTTTTAATTTTTTTTTTAATTTTTCCCGGTTGGCATTATTTTCAATGTGATCATAGGGCTTTCGTATTTCCATAAGATACCGAGAAACTCGTTTCAATAGCAATGATGCAATAATCAAAATTTCAGGAAAAAATTTTCCAAAAAAAATTATTTTATTTATCCACGAAAATTTTCATCAAAATTTAGAAAATATTCATTTTTTTTTTACAAAATTTTAAAAACAGTGAGATATTTATAAAATATAAAATGATACGCTCTCATCATTGTTTTAATATCTGCATCTTTTTTAAAATTATAAATATTCTTTTATTTTTATTTTTAATATATGCTAGATGAAATACCAACATACACACTTATTTATTTGTTAAAAAATATTAAATATCTTTATCATACATTGAATAGACTTTTACTTTGATGAAATTTGAAAATAAATAACATAACACAAAAATATTGTTATTGAATAGAAAAAAAAAATTCTATACTTTTGTATGATTTTGGTCACTCTTTTTGAATTTTATCAGTATTGATATTTTATTGATAATTCTATCAATATTTTTGTAATTTTGAACTTTAACATTTCCATCAATACTAATATTTTTATTTTTGTTTTAAAAAATAAAAGTCCACATAATGATAAGAGTTCCACTTAGAGAACAGATTCATCTGGCATGTGGAAATTGAGTATATCTTGTTTATTGGAAATTACATATTACATAAAGAATATATTTGTTTTCAATTTTCCAAATATATATATATATATATGTATGTATATACTTTATGATAGCCAAAGGGGATTAGAAAAAATCTTCAAAGAACAAATAATGTATGAAGGCAAAGGGTATCACATAATGAGATTAGTAAGATCTATAAACAACAAATAATGTATCACATAATTTTCCTTTATACATGATATATATATATATATATATATATATATTTAAGTGGTCTATTTTAGAAAAATATATAAACGACAGTGAAATAAATGTCCATCATTGCTTAAAAATCATTTTAATGATCGACAGCTAGAAACATCATTTTCAATTTAGCATGCCTTATGGGACCGGGAATATCGATTCCCACGTGACATAAAGCTTTACTAACTTTGTTTTATCAAAAGAAAAATCAAACTTCGATATTGTGGTCCTAAAATACATTTTAATCCACCTTATGTAAAATTCAAAATTTTAAATTCTAATTCAATATCGAATTTTGGGACTAAGACACTAAGTCTTGTTGTGTAAAAAATACACAACTTTTTTTGGTTTTAATTAATTACTTAACAAAAATAATTATTTAACATGACATACAGTAGCTACAGTGTCTAAAATTTGCATCTTATTTTCACTTGTTAGACTTTTTTTTTTCCTTAATCATATTTGTTATTACTTACTACTAGTTTTACAATATAGGCTATTATATGTCAAATCATTCACTTTTAACCTAAATACAATTTGACTCTTCCGTTTTCAAAAATTTCTATCAACTTTTAATGGATTTTAGAAAGTTTATCATCTTCTTTATCTATTGTTTCATTAACTCTTATTTAAGTAATATCACATACACCTTCTATATATATGAGTAATGATTATTTTTAATACAATAGGAATACTTTTATAACTAGATCATATCTTAGAGGATGTATGTAAAATAAAATTAACGTTTTCGATAATAATATTGCTTATAGTAAATTTTCTTGTATTTGCTTGTTTCTTTCTTTCTTTTCCTTCCTTTTCTATTTTTTCCAACTACATTCCAAAACTTGTTCTTATACGTTAGCTACTGCTTTCTTTCTGTTGATTGAGATTCGAGTAAAAAAAAAATTAAATTATTGTCAACTTGACATTGAGACTTGAGAGTACTGGAATATAATATTACCAAAAAGACAAAAAAGAGAGTATAGAAATGTAAGAATAATGGCCGCGAAATGATTCGAACATTTCATATTTTTATATCCAGGAACACTGTCTCCGATTGGCCAATTGGTATTCGAAGTTCTAGATGATTGAGAAAAAATTTACTTAAGTTCGAATAGAAATTTAATTTTTCATGCTGAAATAACGAATTATAAATATGAAAGATTTATTGACGTAGATAAATTTATCACTAAAATTGCAGAAGATACACTCATTTTTATCCTTCCAACTTTTTTTGATACCCAAAAAAATAAAATTGACCAGTTGATTGATGATGCAACAAAACAATCTCACACATCAACTTCCAGTAGGGGTGACAACGGAGTGCCCTCTCCCATACTCTATCCCGTGGAGATTTTAATTTTCTATCTCTCCCATTCTCCGTTAATGGAATAGGCAGGATGAGGCAAAAATTTCTCAAGTAAGGGCAGAAATTTTCATTTCTAATATCTAGTTTAATTTTCTTTTTAAAAAATATTATTTTTAAATAATACTTTTTTAAACATCATAATAAATTCTAAAAATAAATAAATATATATATATATATAAAACTTCTAATTGAATGTATTAAAATATTAAAAATAATAATTTTTATTATATATGAGGAGGATGTAGATCGAGATTATATTCTCTATCTCCGTTCTGACTTCGACCCAGAGTAAAATAATTTACTCTCTCCACCTTATCACTTGGATTAACTGAAAAATTTTCCCCTTTAACTAAACGAAATATCGCAGAATAAATCAGAGGGACAGAGAAAATTATCTTCCGTAACTTCCAGTAGTACCGGCATTTAAATATTTGGCTATTCTTTTGCAGAAAGCATAGGTCTAGTCTTTAATAGTGACCGTACAACTAGAAGACGAAAATATATATAAAAAAATTGAATATACCTACCCAGTTTCCTCGCAGACAAATGATTAAAGCTTATTTATATTTTAACTTTTAGAACTAGTCACGTTTTACTTTAAATTTTTAAAATTAACAGTAATGTATTTTATTAATATTAAATATTGCTGCAATATTTTTTATTCTGTCAATATTTGTAAAATAAAATTTACATGCTTTTCATATACAATATTTATACAGAAAAAAGCAATTTTATCTTTTTCACTCCATTATTATCTGAAGATATTATGGGCCTCGCATGTAAAAAGCATTCAAGAACAAATAATTTTTCTTACGGATATTGACGATATAAAATGTATTGTAGTAACATTTAACATTAGTAAAAAGCATCACTGTTAATTTTAAACATTTTAAAATTTAAAAGACAACAGTATAGATAAGCCTCAAATTAATTACATTTTTAATAATTTTAATTGCTCCATATAGTAAAATGATTGAATTATTAATTTTTTTTATTTTTTATTTTTTGGGAAAATGAATCTGAGGTGGTTGGCATTTCATTTATTGTGCTGGCTCATTTCATGGAGTCTTCATAAACCTTTGTGTACACTTGCTAAGGCTTATATTTTTCTTATCAAAATGGTGATCTTCTAGCCACATATAATAAAGTTATCCTGCCCAAAAGTCTGCTCGGCTACAGTTCTAGGGTCTCGTTCAGTTACTGTTATTTTAGTGTCATTTTGTGGAAAATAGCTATGGGTTGCTTTCAGCTCATGCAATCTAGTTGCAGAGACAGAAGGTTTCAAGTTGGCATATCTGTCTATGACTGACGTTGGAGCTTCTTTATAAGTTTTCAAGTTTAGCACCATATCATATTTGTTTGCTCCTTCTACTCTAATTAAATCTAATAATTTTAATTTTAGCTGAACTATTTCTGTATGTATGAGATAATATTTTTAACTGTTGGATTTCTTGGATTTGTATCGGTGTTAGCAAGTGGTTAACAACGACAAACTTTGAAGGCTTATTGAGGACGTTCTAAAAGCTTGGAGCCAAAACAATAATGCAATTCAAGGAATCAGAGTGAGAAATCGACAATAAGCAAAGGTAAAGGGGCATGGCCCTACATATATATTTGCGATGCCTATAAATATCAAAAAGCTATTTATATGTCTTGACTAGAATATGGACTTTGAATCAAGTTCACTGTACGAGGTCTCTGTAGGACTAAAAAGCAATTAACAATATCTTGTAATTCTACAAAATGCAAAAATTAATTTGTATCTCCTTTTTTATTAATTTCCTCATAGGATGGAAAAATAAGGATGAACTTTTTCGTCAATTCCCTTTAGATAAATGAATCACAATTTGATTAGCAATGTCTTAACTCTGTGTTTAATATTTAAACAAAAACCATTATGTCTAAAGCATAAAAGGAAGTGTCATTTGTTTATCTCCGAAAACGAAAGGCAACGGCTTCTCAGCCATGGAAAAAACTTTTTTTAAAAAACAATTTCATCTGTTTTCCGTGAGCGTTGACTATTCTTCAAACTATAGTATTCCTTTCATCAGTCTCTATAAAAAAAGCATGCATCTTTTCAACACAGTATTCTCAACTAGCTAGGTTTCCAAGAAAGATGGGTTCCATCTCCATTTCTTTCTGTGCTTCAATCTTATTCTCATCAATCTTATGTTTGCAACATTATTATTACGACGTGGAGGCTTTGGAGATAGTCATTGGCGGTGGCTCTAATCCTTCTCCTCCTCCGGAACCCACTCAAAATTGTCCCCCTCCTCCTCCTCCTGAACCCCCTTGTCCACCGCCTCTATCTCCACCTCCACCTCCACCTCCACCTCCACCTCCACCTCCACCACCACCACTGGTACATCCTCCGCCTTCGCCTTCGCCTTCGCCTCCGCCGCCACGACTACAATTTGAAAGCCCCAGAATTGAAAAAGCCTACTATGTGATCAAAAACTTCAAAAGCAAAGTCATGCATGATCCCAAACACATTAAAAAATCATGGATTTCAACAAACGTGTGCTCCTACGAGGGCTTCCTCTGCGCGGACCATCCTGTCGACAAGAAGAAAACAGTTTCGGGAGTGGTCTTTAATGGCTATAAACTTGGCGGTCCCGAGCTTTGCCTCGAGGGGTTCATCGACGGTTTAGAAGACATCACCATTTTCCACGCCAACTCCAACAATTTCCTGGGCAGTGTACCTGGGAAGATTGCCAAGCTCAAGTACCTGTACGAGCTCGACCTCAGCAACAACAAGCTAAGCGGTGAATTCCCGCGGGAAGTCCTGGGAGCCAAACAGCTCACGTTCTTGGACCTCCGGTACAACACGTTAGCAGGAGAAGTTCCAAGCGGCGTGTTCGGACTCGACGTGGACGTGCTGTTCATCAACAACAACAATCTAGAACAGCCACTCCCTGAGGCACTGGGCTCCACGCCGGCTCTCTACCTCACTTTCGCAAACAACAAGTTCACCGGTTCGATCCCGAAGAGCATTGGCAAGGCCTCCGAGAGTCTCAAAGAGATTCTCTTCCTCAACAACAGCCTCTCTGGCTGTTTGCCGATGGAGATTGGCTACTTGAAAAAGGCAACCGTCTTCGACGCCAGCCTTAACCAGCTGACGGGTCCGATTCCTCGCGCTTTCGCGTGCTTGGCGAGGATGGAGCTCCTCAACTTCAACGACAACAAGCTGTTCGGAGCGATTCCCGAGGAGGTCTGCCAGCTGCCTACGCTGGAAAAGCTGTCGCTGGCCAACAACTACTTCACTCAGGTGGGGCCCGCATGCCGGAAGCTGATGGAGAGGAAGAGACTGGACGTGCGGTCCAACTGCATCTTGGATCTTCCTCATCAGAAATCCAAGGATGAATGCGCTCGCTTCTTCTCTAAGCCTACCCTCTGTGCCACCCATCAGATTTTGACTTACATTCCTTGTCGTTGGCAATGGCTTCCTTCCGATTCGAATCGCTCTGAAAGCGAGGGACAGCCGCTTCCTCCGGCTGCTTCTGCTTCTCCGCCGGTGTCATATGGGTCTCTTTCACCGCATGGGTTGTGATTATACATATGTATGTGCTCGTCTAGCTATCATAAAGTGTCAATATATATTTCACTATTCTCTAAATCATTGTAACCCAGCTTAGTGATCCGAGCAGATTAAATTATAAAATAAAGATAGTGACTATCACTAAAATCATATAGTATGCTATTCGTCACCGACAGTGACTATCAATAAGATTGATTTTAACAAAAAAAAAAAGACTATCGGTAAGATTGATGCTCACCTAGTACTAGTAGTAGGGTGCATTTATATCTGATTTGACTTATTAAAAACTAAAATCCTAAATGGAAAAATGAACCTTAACATTAACATGTTATTAACTTATATGGATCATACCACTATTGGATAACATAAAATTACTACATGGAAGTGGAAAATTGTATTTTTTTTTAAACTATGATATTTGTAGATGGTGCTGTGGAATTGTAGTTGAGAAAATTGACATATCTGACGCAGGTCCTCAAGAAAAGGCCAGGTCTATCAGTTTATCAATTTCAATTTCAATAAGGAGTAAATTTTTTTATTCAATTTCAATTGTATTTTTTATTTTGTATTTTTTTTTCCTTTCTCCATGCATGATAATATTTAAAAAATAAAAAATAAAATTATAATTAATAAATTTGCATAGAAATTATAAAGCATTAAATGAATTTAATTATTAAAGATTTTATCTAAAAAGGGTGTTTGAGACTCTGAAGAGCCAATTTTTTATTTTTATTTTTTAATTTAAAGAGTTTATTAGAATTTTAAAAAAGAGTTCGGATCTTTAAAATAAAAATATTAAACTTTTAAAAAACTCATTAAAAATGCTCTAACATGTGAAATGGTGAAGATTCTAGGTTAATTATGAGTTAATATTAAAATTTTTAATTGAATAAATAGTAATTTTTTAATATTTACTATGTCATTAGGTGTCTAACATAAAGTGGAAATTATGTTATTAACATATCAAATTGTATATATATATATACACACACACGCGCACATAGTTTTTCTATAGTAGAGGATGTTGCCCACCACTTAATGGCAATCAACTTATTGTAGCGGTCAAACGTGTATAATCATCGCATCAAACGGCTGCAGTGAACTGTATTCCACAAAATAGTGGGCAATGTTGTCAACTATAGCATTCATATATATATATATATATAGATATATGAAAGTACATTTAATAAAATTATATGTTAGTATTGTGGGATGCTGAATTCTTTGTTTTGTTTTGTTTTATTACTATTATTATTTTTCTAATTTTAGGTTGGAATTGTTGGGCTTTTGGGGGTATGATTAAGAACCTGCTAAAAAGAAGTGTTAGTTTCTCTTTGATCGTTAACTTGATGGTCTTGATTTAGTATGTTCACAAGCTTGATATTGTTTTGCTTAAGGAAGAACAAGAGAGAAAAAAAAAGATATTTGGGTATATTTTGGGTCACAACCAATAGAGAAAGATGATAAGGACAAGAGAGACTTCTCTGGTCTTTTAGGTATTTGGCAAAAATGAGAAAAAATGACTTCAAACTATTCAGCCTTACTTTCATTCATTAGTTGTGTTATACTATATGGGCAAAACAATGTTTAAAACATATACACATAAGACTGATGGATATTAGCAAGCATTTTGCTATGAACTTGTCTAAAGAATGAGTCCTCCTAGGGTTTTGAAGTGAACTTGAGTTGCTTAAAATGGAGAGACAATTTTGATCTTATCTAAGCCTAACCTTGAAAATATTCTTTTTGAGCTCTCTACTGCTGTACACCTCTGCCTTTTCAAAAAGAGTAAAAGTAGATATGTAGTTTTGTGCTGAGTCTCAGTTTCTTATTTGATGATTGTCTTGGTCAAATCATTTGAACATACATAATATTTTTGGATATGGATGCACTCGAGCATTAGACGTTGAACGAGTGCTTGTCTCGGACATTGTGTCTCAGCCTTGGACCTAATGCTTCATTTTGTATGTGACAAAATTGCCCCCTTTCAATAAGAATAAGATAAAGCATTTTGTTTCCTAATATATATGGCCAAAGATTTTGGGGTTTGATATCTAGCTTATAAATGGGAAAAAGAATAACATAATACTAGACATATTAAAATATTGACTAAATTTATTTATTAAATTATGAAACAGTAAAAATATTTAATTATTTTATTTTTTTGATATATTTATCTATTTAAAAAGTTATTTATATATATTTAGATTATTATATATCAATCAATAGCATTTCAAAATAAATTTAATAAATATTTTAGCATGTGTAGGCTGTAGCATTACTCAAAAGAAAACGATGGTTGTTGACAGCTCAACTATCACGTACTTCTCGTTGATAATTAAATAAATATGTTTTATGAGAATTGAGAACTCACGTTACAAAAAAAAAAAGTGTGAGGAGAATGGGACGGTGAGGCGATTAGGTCCAAATTTGAAGTACAAAGTGGTTGTGGGCCTGTGATACTAAAGCATTAGCATGTATTTTGGGCCCTATTAGTTACAAGTTATGCTTTGAATGTTTAAAATGGTAAAATATTTATTGAAATATTGAAAACTAATAAAAGTTTATAAAAAAATTGATAGAAACTTATATAAAAATATAAATTTTTATTACATATTTAAAATTAGCTTATTCAATAAATTAATTATAAACTATAAAAAATGGAAACTATATCGAATGTATATTAGATTTATTTTAATTATCTGACTTATAGTAAACATTAACAGATAAATATAATATTATCAATAAAAAATATGGAAAGAAATACATATGTGATTAAATTATTTATTAATTAAAATATATAATACAACTATTACAATTAAATTATGATCGACCAATATAATCTCAATACGACATAGAATTCTTTAATGTTTTCAATTGATAGATAATATCCAGTAATGCTTAATTTTATTTTACCCATGAATCCAGTTTAACTATTTGCAAAAATATTTAAAATATCATTATGTCATTGAAATTTAAAAATAATAAGATACATGTATTCTATATCTTTTAATAATTAATTGATATTAAAATATTATATTTCATCTTTTAAATTCAAGTTAGCATCAATAACATTTCTAAAATTTTTATGAAAATTTGATCAAAATGTGAGGGAATTAATATAGATATATATGAATGGAATGTTTCAAAGAAATAATAAAAAAAATTAATGGAAATTACAAAAAAAATTACCCTTTTATAAAGTAGATTTCTTATTGATCTGTCGGAAAAATAGAAATTATGGAGAAACAACAGAGAATTAGAGATATTTTAAACAATGCTTATATAAAACACTATGAAATCAAATATATAGAATATACCCACTTTTTTCAAATAAAATTACCAAAACACCCTCTCACTAGTATTTCAAAATTTTATTTTTTTTTATTTTATTTTTTTTATTTTTTTTAACTTTGAAATTAAAATTTATACTCTTCTTATTTTTAAACTCTCTTTTTTCATTTCATACCGATATAGAATTTTACAAAAAGAGAAGTTAAATTTTATAAATGGGAGGAAATATTGGTATGTGGTATAAGAATGGGTATAATAACATTATTAGAATTGCAAATATTAACTTCGCCAGGTCAAAGAAATGATCCAAAGATCTTTAAAGCATATAATCAAGAGCTAATTTCACCTCTAGTTTTTAAAGTTTGTCTTAAATTAAATTTAGTATTTTAGATTTCTAAAATACATCTCCAGCTCATGTTTGCATATACAATTATTATTATACTATTGATTTGAAGTATATATTATTTTTTCAATAAAATTTGAATAAAAATATAATGATAATTGTATATACCAACATGGCCTACAGATGTATTGTAAAAAACCTAAAAGATTAAATTTAATTGAAATCAAATATCAAATGTTACAGTTAAAATTAACTTTATAATCAAATTATGAGATAAAAGTTGATGTTGCAGAGGAGCAATACTACGTTTTTCATGCTTAAAAGTTTGTAAATTTCATATATGTAGAGGATTGGTTGTTTTTAATTTCCAAATTGAACTCGGTCTATACATCCATCCATGGAAATTTACCAAAATTCACAACTTGGAACAAATTAATTAACAGGGAAAAGGCAAAAAGGAAAAAAAAGATTTGAGTAATTTGATAATTTAATATGGATAGGGAGCGTATCATTACTAGCCTAGATCTCCTCGCATCATAAAGGACAAGCTTTGCTTCTAAAAAAAATCGCTTTTACTAAAAGATCTCATAATAGTACCTTACAAAGCTTGAACACTATGATGTAGAAAATCGTAATATGGATTGGTAAGCTTTTAAAGCTTTTTGATGCACAAGATCATTGATTGAAGACAAGTATAGAGCAACTTGCTAAGCTCCTATGCTTTTTGATGTACATAATCTTTTTTCAGGTTTTTGTTCAATTTTATTGTTAAAATCCACATGTAAGTTACGTGAGGCATATTTTGAAAGTTATTGACATATTTTTACACCATATGATGATATGACTTTATCATTTTGCCAAGCTGGCTTTATTTCTGATCCACGTCTGCATCACAAATCACTTTTCTTTTCCTCCAAGTTTTTTGGTCTCCTACTTTGTCATTTTTTCTTCAATATCTCTTTCTGATATGATATTCTTCTCTGTGTCTGAACTGGTCCTCATGATGATAATGATGGTGAGTTGCAGTGGGGCCAGAAAGTAACTGGCCGTTTCCATGTTGGCCATGGTAGGCATGCGCTTTTTCTCCACTACAACCCCAAACACCGTCGCCGGTGGATCAGTGTTGGTCTCGGAGAAGAAGGATATTTTTTCTCCAGCAGATGTTCCGGTATGGCCAAAGACCACAGCCTTTTACTACACGTAGACATGTTATTTTCATTGCGCTAGGAGTCAGAGCACTCTGGCACTGAATCAAGAAAAGGAAAAAAAGCATGAAAAGCATCCCAAATCCGAGTTGGTCTCAACCGAAACCGGTGGTCTTGATGGTCTTGAAGGGAATCGTCAGCTACTGGGGTGTTCCTCCCAATAGGGTCACCAAAGAAGATGGTTCACACTAGAAGTGGACCTGCTTCAAGGTATGAAATTTCATTTATTTATTTATTATTATTATTATTGAGAATATTTCTTGGAATATGTTGAAATTCGTTGTTGGGTATTGATTTATTTGTTGTGAACATTTATTTATTTATTATTATTATTATTATTATTTTTGAGAATATTTCTTGGAATGTGTTGAAATTCATTTATGGGTATTGATTTATTTGTAGTGGGTTTTGATGTTTGGAAGCCATGGGAGACTTACAAATCTTACCTCTCTATTGATCTGATTATGTTGAAATTTTGTTATGGGTATTGACTTACAAATTGGCTTATTGAACTGTTAAAATCCTCAGGTGGCCTACCAATGTATTGTTTCAGGTATCCATTTAGTTCAAATATATACAATAGGTATATAAATTCTTATGAAGAACAAAATCTAATTATGATTTTTGGGTATTTATGGAGACGATATGGTTGCTGAGCAATGATGCTCGAAACAGTAGCAGCAGTATCATGAATGGTGGGTGGGATGCTGTTACACTGCAAATCATTGAGGCGGTTCGAGCACAGTGGAGGGTGTATAGGCAATTAAGCCAGCTTGGCAAAATAACAAAGACATATCATCGTATGATGTGAAAGTATGTCATTAACTCTTAAAATATGCCTCACATGATTCACACGTGGGTTTTAACACTAAAATTGAACAGAAACCTGAAAAAAGTGTTACGATGACAAATAAATATAAGTTTGAGGACTTAAGTGAAAGAAAAAAAAATTGGAACGAAGTTGTAAAATCCGATATAGTTTAGGAACTTTCAGTAATAATATTTCTATTTTTTAATAATGAATTGATATTAAAATATTACATTTTATCTTTTAAATTTAAGTTAGCATCAATAACATTTCTAAAATTGTTATGAAAATTTTGACCAAAATGTGAAGGTATATATAGACACTTAATTGCCATAATTGTATGTAAATACCTAAACCCATAACTTAATGTACATGGCATATACTTAAATACACTATACAGTACTATATCGTATTACTAGTTTCTTTTTGAATTTTTGGTATCATTGCCCCCCTGAACTTTGCATGGATTTCCAAACTACCCCCTATACTTCATGTTGCGGAACTTGGCAACATTAGTTCCATGTTTAGCAACTATGTCCTCAAATGGGATTGATGCTACTAAAGTTTGTTAAATTTAGGAGGCATAGTTGCTAAACATAATATATATATGAGACAATTTACAAATCCGCGCTAAGTTCAAAAGGCAACAATGCCAACCCTTTTTTTATTATGCATCCTTTTTATGCTAGAAATTTTTTCTTTTTCTTTTTCTTTTTTGAAGCAACCCCATATACTAATTAAAAAAACTAACAATATGTTGATTTTGAAGTTGAACAATTCGTGCATGTATAAGCCAATGTTGCTAAATATTTGGATTGCAATCCATGTTGGCAAGTGGTTAACAAGGGACAAATTAAGTTGAAAACTTTTGAGTACCTACCTAAACCGTTGGACAAATTCAAAACGACAAAGTAAAAGGAATTAATTGATCAGAGTTAAAAATGGTTATGTGGTGAACAAGGGACAAATTAAGTTGAAAACTTTTGAGTACCTACCTAAACCGTTGGACAAATTCAAAACGACGAAGTAAAAGGAATTAATTGATCAGAGTTACAAATGGTTATATGACAGAGGGAGAAAGGGTTTTGATGGCCAAAATGACCTTAAACCTAACCATGAAAAAGAGAACAGAGAATATATATTTGATTTTTCAAAATATCGCATTGAACTATGGCCTGTATTAAAATGTAACTTGACAAAAATATCCTAAGTTTGGTTATTAACTTAAGAAAATAACATGTCTTGTCCACCATATAAACACCATATCAAACATTAGCAAACATGTTTATCCTTCCAATTCAAAAAAAGAAAAAGAAAAAAAAAACAAATTAAAAACTATCAAACTCAGAAGATTAATATTATTGTTGTCGTTTTAATATCCTTAATTATTTCCTGTTAAATTATTGCAAGCAGATCTTTAGAATATATTCATCAAAAATTAAACAAAAGCAGATCTTGAGAATATGCTCTTTAATAATAAGTCATATAGATTTATTCATTTAAAATATCAGGCCAACGACAAGCTAGAGAGTTTGCACAACTCAGAAATGGTCTGCAAAGTTCTCCCAATTAATAAAATTTCACTGACGTGAATGTAAGTGGCATTTTTCTAATTTCCCTTCTGAAATGTCAACACTTTCATATAATTAAGTAGAGAACCTAAAAGCATTAAACAATTATATGTTTATTCGAGTAACCAACTAATCACCAATATGATTCTTTGTCCCGTGAATATATATTGAAATATTTTAAATCAATATTACAAAACCAAAGTCTTCTCAAGCTGCAAACTGCAAATGGGTTAGGAATTAGACTTTGCCTCTTCATGAGCTCGTATGAAAGCGCTTCTCTTTCATCATAGTTTTGATTAAAATAAGGATTTCTTTTTTTCTTTTTCTTTTTTCCTAATTCCACACTAAACTTGGATGGAGATCTTCTATCACATTTTTCCTTTTCACATTTCAATTGTCTAGACCAATGATAGAATCCCATATCATATAACTATGAAAATTAAATGAATACTACTCTTTGTTACTGCTTAGTTTATTTTTTCTTTGCTACCATTTTTTGGTGAAATGTCCTTGTATGATTGGTTAACAGACAGAAAAATTGGATATCCCTAAAAAAATTTATTACCTGGATGGTGAATTAGTCATTTTTGATTAGGATGACTAATTCAGGTTTTTATTTAAATAAAACAAGCTAATGGAAGTTTCTTCTTTCTTGATAAATTCATCTGTTTGCTCCTTAGTCTCTGACTACTCTTCAAAATAGTCTTTATCCTTCATATAGACTCTCTCTTTATATATATATATGCCCTGTAACTATATCTATTCTCAATTAACTTGCTGCGAAACAAAGAGAGAGAATATATATGGCGTCCAACCCCGTCTCTTTCTATGCTTCAATCTTATTATCATTATCAATCTTCCTCCATCTATGTTTCCAGCATGATGTGGCAGCTTCTGCTTCGTCGAATATCCGACCCAGTAGGAAATCGTTGGAGATAATCATCGGCGGTGGAACTCCTCCTCCTCCACCCGAACAACCCATTTATCATCCACCATCTCCGCCGCCGGTATCGGCTCGAGTTCTATTGGCCTACAAAGTTGTTCAGAAATTCAAAAGGAAAATCACGTGGGATCCTAAAGGCATTTTGAAGACGTGGAAAGGATTCAACGTCTGCAAGTACAAAGGCTTCGTCTGCGAGACTCATCCACTCTACAACCAAATGGCAGTTTCGGGAGTAGACTTCAACGAGTTCCTATTCGGCGGTCCCGATCTAACCCTAGACGGGTTCATCGACGGTTTAGAGGACATAACGATCTTCCACGCCAACTCCAACAACTTCACAGGCGAAGTTCCCGCCGGGATCACCGAGCTCAAGTACTTCTACGAGCTCGACCTCAGCAACAACAAGCTCACCGGAGACTTCCCGGCGGAAGTCCTCGGTGCCACGCAGCTCACTTTCTTGGATCTCCGTTACAATTCGTTTTCCGGTTCGGTTCCTCCTGGCGTGTTCGGCCTCGACGTGGACGTGCTCTTCCTCAACAACAACGACCTGGCTCAGCCGCTGCCCGAAAACCTCGGCTCCACGCCGGCTCTCTACCTCACTTTCGCCAACAACGGCTTCACCGGCCCGATCCCCAAGAGCATTCGAGAAGCTTCGGAGACGCTGAAAGAGGTTCTTTTCATGGGGAACAACCTCTCGGGGTGTCTGCCGTACGAGATTGGGTACTTGAAAAAGGCCACCGTGTTCGACGCCAGCTCTAACCGGCTGACGGGTCCGATGCCTCACTCTTTAGCGTGTCTGAGAAGAGCCCAGCTGCTGAGTTTCGCCAACAACCAGCTGTACGGAACGATACCCGAGGCGGTGTGCAAGCTTGGGAGCTTGAATAAGCTGACGCTGGCTAACAACTACTTCACGGAGGCCGGACCGGCATGCAGGATGCTGATGGAGAAGAAGATTATGGATGTGAAAAGGAACTGCATTGCTGGCCTTCCCCATCAGAGATCGGAGGCTGATTGCGAGGCGTTCTTGCTGCATAAGCCTGCGCACTGTGACAGCGTCCAGACGTTGACTTACATTCCCTGTGAGTCAAAGCCTGATGAAGAACCGATTGTTCCTCCGGTTGCTTCGCCGCCGTTGACATACGGAGCTCTTTCACCGCATCCATGAGCAGCGAATTAACTAATCTCTTAAATATATACATACAGTTTAATTCTCAATTTTACTGTAAACTACGTACAATGTGTTTTGTTTGAATAAATGTAGAAGACCGCTATCACCTCTACGTGGGCTCACAACGTTTTTCCTTGTTAATTAATTAGCTATTTCGCCTCAATATTTATTCCGATAAAAATTTGTAAATAAATTTTCATTCGTTGGCCAGAGGAAAGGAGAGAATATTGATCGAGACAGGTGATCTGAAATCTCAAAGCCATGTTCAAATACCCAGCAAAGATATTTTTTTAGATTAAGAAGAGGGAATAGGGGGTCCCAAATTTGTATTTGTCTGCCGCCAATTATAGTACTGGGAGCATCTTCGACTCAGCCTCTATTGGAATTGTATTTATAAAAGCCAAAGTAGATCACCCAAAACAATGTTTGCAAAGAGAGTGAGTTTAGAGAATGGGCCACCTAGTTTCTCCTCCCTTGAATAATATCGAATGCGTATAATCTTTTTGTTTTTTTTTTTAATTTTTTTTTGTGTTGGAATAAGATAAACCAACTTGTATTTGGGGAAACAAAAATATATAGAAGGCTGGTGAAACTCGATTATCACATACTTATTGAGAAAAATAAGAAAGTTGGATGAAGTCGCAAAAAAAAAAAAAATATATATATATATATATAGAGAGAGAGAGAGAGAGGGATACTGTAGAAAGCGTAAACGCTTAGCATATAAAAAGTGGGGACACATTGGCATATAAAAAATAAAATCTGTGTTTTCAACTAATAGCTCTTCTTTTAGCGAAAACTAATAGCTCTTCTTTTATTTTAAAAATTATAAAAAAATTATATCCATCTTTTTCGGTCACACTCTCTCTCTTCTATCCTCTACCAACTTCTTTTTCCTTTGAATAGATTCACATTAGGGCAAAAAATCAGTTCCTTACACATAGAGTCTCAAAGAACTATTGCTTGCTTCTCTCCCCTCGTGAGCCAAAATCATATATCTTCTATTCAATAATTTCAACAGAAACATAAATGTGTGCCAGCAGATTTGTTGGATTGAGAGAGAAGGCCTTCAATAATTTTTGGGGTTTCTAGGAAAAGAAGGAAAAAAAAATACAAGCTAAGTTGTATATATATATATATATATATATATATATTTTGGTATCCAAGATTCAGTTTCCATGACAACATTGCCCAAACATTAACAAAAGCAAATAACAAAAATAACAAGAAAACTAAAGAATAAAAAGATGTTAAACCAAAGAGTGAAGCTTGAGCCAAGGTAAAGAGTGAAGCTTGAGCGAAGGTTCAAAAGCATAGTGAGTAATGGTTTAGTGGTAATGGAGTTGGATATAAAGAAAGTCTATGATTGGCTGGAGTGGAATTTCTACAGAGCCTTGGAGGCTTTGTGAAAGAGTTGAGATCGCTTATTCTGAGCTGCCTGAGATGAGAAGAGTTTAATTTCATACTTGACAGTAGTGCTTGCACTCATTTCTCCTCTTTGCCGGAGTTAAGGCAAGAAGACGTATGCGTACTACGCTTTTGTTTATTATTTGCGCTAAGGTGGTGTTTTTTTTTTTTTTTTCCTGAGATTATTGCTTGTAGAGGAGGAGAAAGGTAAACTCAATGGTATCAAAATTAGTTGTGCAGCTCTGCTATTTCACACCTTCTCTATGCAGATGGCATTTTGATTTATTGCTGGGCTGATGCCAAAAATGCAGACTCCATTCAACATTGTCTGCTATGTAAGTTGGTTTGGCCAAGTGGCGAACTTGGACAAGTCTAATATCAAGTTTTTCCCTCCTACAAGGATTCATGCTAAGACGGAAGTTAAGCTTAGGCTAGGTTTGAAGGGCATGGGTCCAAGCTCAATTTACCTAGGAAAATTCTCTGGTCTTTGAAAGGTGCAAATGTAAAGACCCTGGTCATTTGCAAGATCAAGTCCAGTCTAAGCTTGATGGGCAGGCATAGCTATTGTCCAAGGCATGAAGGGCAAAGGTCAAGTATTTGAGTAGTTCTTTCTTTGAATATGAGCTTATGCATATTGACTCATTTTTTGGAAAGGTTTATTAGGTATGAAACTGTGGCTTCAGCAAGGCTTGAGCTATAGTATTGGGGATGGCAGGTCCATTAACTCTTGGACTAATCCTTGAATTCCTTGGTTGAGGAACACTATACTAGTTGTGAAATAAAAAGTGAAGGTGGAATTTATCAAACGTGTGGCTGATTTGAGATTAGAAAGTTATGATTCTTGCAACCTTCAACTACTTGGTGCTTTATGTACCCGAGAGTCGGTGGAGGCTATAGCCAAGCTGAGTTAGCCAAAGGTGAGGTGTGAGGATTAGCTGTCCTGGCTAGGGAATCTTGAGTGGAAGTTCTCGGTGCAAAGCTGATACAAGCTTTTCCATGGATATGTTTTGGAGAATGATACCATTCGGAAAGAGTTTACGGAGTTGTCAGTTTCACGAAAGGTTAAAATGTTCACCTTGTACTTATTGTCAAATGTGTTTCCCACTAAGCAAGCTATCCATTCAAGAATAAGGAAAGATGAGAGGGTTTGCGTGTTCTGTGATTGCGAGGATGAAACAGTCCTTCATCTTTTCCTATTTCGCCCGTTTGCTAGACTTGTGGCTTTCTTAGGGAGATGCCTTCCTCAACATGAGTGGAAGTTGATGTCGTCTGCTAGAAAATCTAGTATCATTACTAAATTTGCTCAATCATTGTATTTGATTGTTCTGCTGATAGATTAATTCCTCAGCCATCCATTAGCCAAGTGGCATTGGGCAACTTTTCTTTTTGTGCTAAATTGTAATGCCTTTTGGATGTCTTTTTGGCTAATGCAATTTTAGTTACCAAAAGGAAGAATAGTAACAAAAAAAAGTATTAGATAACTATAACATAATAGTAACAAAACGAAGAATAGTCTTTCTCTTCTCTCCTACTTTTCACTCCCCTCTCTGTCTTTCTATCCTTTGTTGAAAAAACTATAAAAAGAAAAGGTCCTGGGTTTTCTCTATCTTTTCTCTCTCCCTCTTGCTTATCTCTTTCTCCCTCTTCAGTCTCAGCCTCATTGGTCTCTCTATGACTATCTATTTTTTTCTTTGTCTCTATCTCCTGTCACCAACACTGGCTTAAAAAATTGATAACTATGACATAGATCCCAAAAATACAAACCAACAAAGAAAATATATTTTAAAAAATGCATATAAAGCATTAACCTAATTTGGTATTGATTTTCCACTATCTTGATTTTTCAGCGGGTATTGAAAATAAAAATAAAAATAGGCAATCAATTAAAGTGTTATATATATATAGCCATGCTATAAACCCCGAAGTCGGGGTTTATAGCATCCCCAAAAACCTTTTAAGAAACACGAAGTTAACTCCACATAGCCCCAGCCCCAAATTCGGCTTCAATTTTGAAATTGAACTTTGACCCACGTGAGCAGCACGTGCCCTAAAGCTTGGTTTCCCTTCCCCCTGATTTTCATTGTCCCCTCCCCAACTCATCCCGACAAGCACAGCCCAACCTCTCCGACTCAACCGAGCGCCCCCCCCCCCNCCCCCCCAGGTGATTGCCCCAAATTTGCAGAGCCGAGTAACTCCTGCCCCCCGATTCTCCTCCTTCCAGACAGTCCTCCCCTTGCAATTCTCCTCCCTACCCTGGTTATATCCGAGTAGGTATGTACCCTGAAGCCTTTACATTTTTTAGAGAGGTCTGTGGCCATGGTGTCAGGCCAAGTGGGTTTCTGATTTCTAGTATGATAATTGCATGTGATAAATCTGCTTGTAAGTTTAGTGAAGGGGTTCAAGTTCATGGGTTTGTTGTGAAAATTAGATTGTTAAGTGATGTTTTGTGGGCACTTCTTTGGTGCATTTCTATGGCACTTATGGGCCTGCCTTTGACGCCCAAAAGCTTTTTGAAGAGATGCTTGATTGAAATGTTGTCACTTGGAAATCATTAATAGTCGAGTATTCAGATAATGGAGAATTAAGGAAATCTTTAGATATGTTCAAGCGTATGAGGAATGAAAATATATGTTGCAATGAGAATACAATTGCTGCAGTTATCAATGTTTGTGGGATGCTTGAGGATGAATTTTTGGGACTTCAAGTTTTTGGACATGTTATAAAGTCGGGATTTGAGACTAATGTTTCTGTGTCAAACTCCCTTATAGCCATGTATGGTAGCTGTGGTAATGTGGAGGAGGCCTGCTATGTATTTGATTACATGGATAAACGTGACACCATTTCATGGAATTCAGTTATTTCTGCAAATGCACATAATGGACGTTGTGACGATTCTTTAAGATACTTCTATTGGTTGCGGCATGTCCATAAAGAAGTGAATTCTACTACACTTTCATCATTGTTAACAGTGTGCAGCTCTGTGGATAATTTAAAATGGGAAAGAGGAATTCAAGAACTTGTAGTAAAACTAGGACTAGAATCAAATGTATGTGTGGGAAATACTCTTGTGAATATGTAGTCTATTATGGGTAGATGTAGAGATGCAGAGTCAGATTTCCAGAGAATGCCAAAGAAGGATTTAATCTCATGGAACTCCATTGTAGCATGTGGGAAAAATCGCATCCACTGACTCTGCAGATTTACAACAAGTTGGCTGAGCTTATGAAGATGATTAGAGAAGTAGGCTACGTTGCTGACACAAGCTATGCACTGCATGATACAGATGAGGAACATAAAGAACATAATCTTTGGAACCACAGTGAGAGAATTGCGCTTGCCTTCGAATTGATCAATACCCCAAAAGGTTCACCTATTAGGATCTTCAAGAATCTTCATGTTTGTGGTGATTGCCATTCTGCCCATAAGTTTTTCAGTGGAATAGTTGGGAGGAAGATCAAGTTGTTATTGTAATTTTATTATTTTCTGTACAATAGCAAAGCTTACGAATAATTTGTAAAGAAAATATTTTTCCTTCTCTTTGGAGTTGTTCAGAATATATTTTCTTTGGAGTTGGTTGTCTCCTAAAATTTGTCGATGCTTTAAGAGAAATAATTCATCAATGCAACCATTAGAACGTTTACATTTTATTTAAAAAAAAAAACAATATTGGAACACAAACATCTAATAGGTAGGGGGACACCAACTTTTATCAAAATTTATTTATTTATTTGTTTTTGGAGATTGTACCAGTGAATGAAGAAAAAGTCTCATGCGAGGTAATATCTATGTGGAGAAAAATGGGTTCTGGGACCAACTATTTTAATTGGTATAATTTTGATTTCGCAAATATACAACTTTTTGTTTGATTATTTTCAGTTGCTTTCGAAATTTGGAGTTAGCTACCTGGTGCTGCTTTTATGAATTCATATTGTTATAATGCTAAGCAATGGTTTTTTTTTTTTTCCTTTTCGTGCCTTTCTTATTTACTTTGTATATTAATTATATTGTCTTGATTTCCTTAGTAATAATATCTTTCTGCTAAATATTTAAGCTTATAAACGATTCAAATTATCAAAATGTGATATTATTTTGTTTTTGAATTTAGTAATTTTTCAAATTTTTGTTTGAATATAACCTCGGTGATTTTCACGAATCGGAGAGTAAACTAGTTCATTCCTCTTATTTAATCATAGGGAAATTTGTAAGAGAAATTTGTCAAATGAAAATGAATGAATTTAAAAACACTAAAATTTCATAAATCATTACCAAGAAACTATTTGGTTCTCTACATAACAATTCTTTGGCTCTAATAAAATAAATAAAAAAGAAAAAAGAAAATCCAAAAATCATCTACTTTTTCTGGTAGGCAAAAATGCCTTTACAACCAANTAAATAAGAAAAAAAAAGAAAAAAGAAAATCCAAAAATCATCTACTTTTTCTGGTAGGCAAAAATGCCTTTACAACCAACTCAACCATCTCTTTCTCTAATTCTGCTCTCCAAGCCATCACCTCTGCTTTTTCCATTTTCCCAATTGCAATAGCAAGGAATGAAACTCATTTGAACTACAACACCAAATTGTATCATCCCAGCACTCTTCAAAAAAACTACCATGAAATTCTCCAAAAAAAGAGAATTACGATACAGTTCCAAGATTCAGACATTCAAGTTTCACTTAAACAAAAACTTGATTGCCCAGAAGTTCATTTCCATATATTTAAATGCTAAAAGAGTAAAATGATCACTTAGCAGCGACCATGGACTGCTGGGCTTGGTTCTCCTGCTGCTGATAGTTCAGAGGCCTCCTAAAGAGCATGATATGTGGCTCAGGATGATGAATTGCATAATGGATCCAGCCTCAGCTTTGCTGCACCCTGATTGCACGCCATTCATTCTGGATAGCCACATAACGAAGAACAGAGATAAGATACTAACACAAAGTGATAGTTAATGTCCCAATTGGTATGAAGAACTAAATACCAAACATATAACGAAGAACAAAGATACTAACTCAAAGTGATAGTGAATGTCCCAATTGGGATGAAGAAACTAAATCCCAAACAAAATGCATAAAACAACATAAAATACAACAATTCTTTTCAATGGTTTAAGAAACATAAAGCAAAAGAACCTCAAAAAGAAGACAGACAATAAAGAAAAAAGAAAAAAGCAACCCTAAAGAAAAAATCAACCCAAAAACATATTACAATGTTTTGGCCAGCAAACAACCAACACCCGTCCCCCCCCCCCCCTGGCAAGGCTGCGGCACTCTTCTATATACCAATAACAAAAAAATAAAAAAGTAAAAAGGAAATAAAACTTCAATACATTTATCACAAAAATCTCTGAAAAAGAAAATGAAAGAATGAAAATTGTGGGTTTTGATTGCCGCATGAACAATGTATCCTATGTGGAGGAGGTGGTGCAATTACGGCTTCAATTGATGGAGTGAGCTTGAATCGCGGCAATCAAAAACTAATTTAAGGTTGTGCACAGTGGGAGAGAGATAGGAGAATCTCGAGGGGAGGGCCGTGCGCAGGGAGGTATTGGCTCGGAGGGAAGAGAATCACAAAGGGTGGGCTCGGACGGAGGAGAATCGTAGGGGGACAAGGATGTTGGCGCTGAGGGTAGGTCTCGGGGAGGATGGAGTCGGGGGCTGGAGGATGGTTAACAATTCAAAGTAGACCACGTGCTAATCAAGTGATGGTTAAAATTTGAAATTGCAAATTGACGATTTGAAGTCAGTCTTAACCCTGTGTATTTTCTATGGCTATCGGGGACGTTATAAACCCCACCTGTTGGGGTTTATAGCAGTACTGTATATATATATATAAACAAAACAATTTTAAAAAAAAATTGAACAAAAAATTTCCAAATCAACAATAGAAAATCTAAACTTAATGAATAAAAAGCCAAAAAAAAAGCCCTTAAAAAACTAAAAGAAAAAGAAGTTGTGGTGATGGGTCTGATCAGGAAAGGTGAGATTGAGAAAGAGAAATGGTGGTGGTGGGTAGAGAGACAGAGATAGTGAGAGATGTTGTGATTTAGAAATCATAAATAAAAGATAAATTGAGAATAAAATTCAATGTATTATATTCACACTCTTAGAATTTACAATACATATAAAAAAACTTCTATCTTCCTCACTAAGACTCATTTGGCCTCTCTTTCTCTCAAACTCTCTCTACACTTGCTGCACTCCACTAACAATGCACCATCCTCACACCTTCTGCTCTCAACTAAAGCTCTCTATTTATAGAGAAGCAAGGTCATGTAAAAACAAGGGATAATAAAAGTTTGAGTGTATGGCAAGCTAAAGAATAAGGTCACAAGTATGGGCTAAGGCATGGTGTGGAAGCATGAAAAATAGGAGGGTATCCACGTGACAATTGTTGCTGGACTTACGATTCTCCCATTCCAGTTGCAATTTTTAAATAATGGTTACCTGCCACTTACACACCAGTTGTGTCTTTGCACAGCTTCAGCTTCTCTTGTGTGTCTGCTAGATTTTCCTTTGTGTGAATCTTCACAAGTCTCAGCAATTGTTGCTCAATCACTTCGCGTATCCAATGATAACGGATATCTATGTGCTTTGTTTGGGAATAATACATTGAGTTCTTGCTCAAATCTATGGCACTTTGACTGTTACAATGTATCTTGTAGTATTTCTGCTTGATCCCCAGTTCACTAAGAAAATGCTTCAACCACAACATTTCTATACTGGCTTCCACTGCAGCAATGTACTATGCTTCTGTTGTAGATAAAGCAACACACTTATGCAATCTTGACTGCCATGACACAATTTCTCCTGCAAAAGTGTAGATATAACCTTATGTAGATTTCCTACCGTCAAGGTCTCCGACCATATTTGCATCTGTATAGCCTTTCAAAACTGGGTTAGCTCCCCTGTAGCACAAACACATCTTCGAAGTACCTTTAAGGTACCTGAGAATCCACTTAACTACCTACCAGTGTCTCTTTATTGGATTTGAAAGAAATCGACTCACTGTACACACTGCATGGGCAATATATGGCCTGGTACACACCATTGCATATATTAGACTATTTGTCGTTGAAGAATATTGTATAGAATCCATATCCTCTATCTCTTTATTAGATAATGAGCTCGATCTTTTGCTCAACTTGAAATGGTTGGCTAGTGGAATGTTGACTGGTTTCGCAGTATCCATGTTGAATCTTTTTATCACTCATTCAACATACTTTTCCTAAGAAAGCTATAACCTATGGTTTTTTCTATCTCTTACTATTTGCATTCCTGTTAAGCAGATCCCAAATCTTTCACTGCAAAAGATTTGGAGAGTTCCTTATTCAGCTAACTAATTTTCAATGCATCTTGTCCGATGATCAACATGTCGTCAACATATAGTAGAAGTGCAATGATTTTTCTATATGGAAATCTCTGTATATAAACACACTGATATGCAACAGTTCTTTTGTAGACTTGACTCACCATAAAAGAATCAAACTTCATAGGGCATTTCCTTGGAGCTTGTTTAAAGCCATACAAGCTCTTCTTCAATTTGCAAACGAGGTTCTCTTTCTTGAAACCTTAAAACCTTTTGGCTACTCCATATAGATTTCTTCATGTAAATCACCTTGAAGAAATGCAGTCTTCACATCCATATGTTCAAGCTTTAGGTTTAGACTAGCTACTAAACTGATAATAACTTGTATCGAAGTCATCTTCACCACAGGTGAGAAAATCTCGTCAAAGTCATTTCCTTTCTTCTGAAGGAAACCCTTGACTACCAATCGGACTTTGTGTTTCACCGCATTTTCGTTGCCATCTTTCTTGAGTTTGAACATCCATTTTTTCTTTAGTGAATCCTTCCCAGTTGGAAGCTTAACCAAATCAATGGTATGATTTTTCTGTAATGATTCCACCTCATTTTCCATTGCTTGCAGCCATTTTTCATTATCTTAATGAGATGTGGCTTCTTGGAAACTCTCTGGCTCCCTCTCTTCAATAAGCAAAATATACTTTGACTCTGGATATATTTTTGATGGAATTCATTCTCATTCAAGAGGTATACCATCACCTTATCGCTATGATGGCCCTGCAGCTTCTGGTGAGGATTGAGTCTCCCCCTGCTCAAAATCCTTTTTTTTCTCATTTTGTACTTCTGGAATTTTCTTATGCACCTCGTTATCATCTGTAGCAATCTGTGCAGGTGTTGGATTAGAAATAATTTCTTAGGAACTAAAACTTGAAATAGAAGAAACTGTGGATTTTTCAATGTCTTTCAATGTCTGGCTTTCTTAAAATACAACATCCCTGCATCTGATAACATTTTTTATCTTCGGATCATAAAATCTGTATCCAAATTTTTCATCTCCATAACCAATAAAGATGCAAGGAATAGATCTTGCATTGAGATTTTGCCTAAGCTTTTTAGACACATGTACAATGGCTAAACAACCAAATACCTTTAAGTGTGAGTATGAGGGATTCTTTTCAGACTAAATTTTCTCTAGAATCTTAAAATTCAACGAAACTGATGGTGATATGTTGATTAAATAGCAAGCAGCGCGAACTGCTTCTCCCCATAATAGCTTTGGCAACTTAGCCCTACTAATCATGCTTCTAACAATTTCCATGATCGTGCGGTTCATTCTCTCTGCTACTCCATTATGATGTGGAGTGCATGGAACCATCTTTTTATGCCGGATGCCATGTTTACTGCAGTAGGCATCGAACTCTCTGGAAATGTACTCGCCTCCGTTGTCTAAGGGAAGGCACTTTAGCTTTTTGCCTGTTTCATGCTCTACTATAGCGTGGAACTGTTTGAAGAACTCTAATACTTGGTCCTTCATCCTCAAGAAGTATACCCACACTTTTCAAGAAGCATCATCGATAAAGGTCATAAAATATTTGTTGCCACCTAGTGATTCCATTTACAAGGGATTACTAATATCAAAGTGCACCAAACTGAGCAACTATGATCTCTTTGATGAAGAGGTACTAAAGGAGACTCTATGTTGCCTACCAACCAAACAACGATGGCAAGGATCTAATACCGCATCTTTGGGAATAGTGATAAAATTTTTCTTTGTCAAACTAAACAAACCCTTCTCACTCATGTAATCGAGTCTCTGGTGCCATAGATTTTGAGACGCCTCTCCTTCTGTAACATTGAAGTTGTCTGCACATATCTTCACATGAGTTTTGTAAAGTGTTCCACAAAGATGTCCTCAAGCAACAATGGCACCTTTCGTCATTTTCCATGTGTCATTGCTAAAATGGTTTTCGTAGCCTTGTTGGTCAAAAGCTATTCCAGAGAATAGATTAAGCCAAAGATCTAGAACATGACGAACATCCTTCAATGTAATTGTAAATCTGACATTCGTATTTATTTGAATGTCACTAATCCCTAAAACCTTTGTGAAACTAGTATTTTCTATCTTCACCGTACCAAAATGTCCAGCTTTGTATGTCTTGAAAAAATTTCTGTAGAGAGTAACATGGTAGGATGCTGCAGTATCGACTACCCACTCAGCATCTTGGCTTGAAACGTGAAGGCATATCTCTTCATGGGTCGAGCAGAATGTCACGAGAGTCAGTCTTTCCATCCTTTTTCAGCTGATTATTATTTTGTCTATGTTTTGTTTGTAGCTTCCTGCAATTTTTCTTCAAATGACTTTCTAGGCCACAATGGAAGCACTTATATGTTGGCTTCCTTCCGTCAGTAGATTTGCCTCTACTTCTGCCTCTGTTTATGCTATTACCTCTCCTTTTTGTTTGACTACTTTCTTGCTGTCTTCCTCGATTCTCCATGAAAATGGCATGTGACTGGTCACTTCCTATACCCTTTCTCCTAGCCTCTTCATTGAATTGAGCATCTTTAACCATTGACATAGTGAGTTTCCCATTTGGGGCTGAATTGCTGAAAGAGACTACTAATGTCTCCTAGTTGTCTGGAAGGGAGCTAAGAAGTAGGAGAGCTTGTTCCTCATCCCCTAGTTGTAATTCCACCACTGATAATTAATTTACCAAGCTTTGGAACTCCCTGGTATGTTCGCCTACAAAAGCTCCACTTTGTAGCTTTAGATTCACCATTCTTCTCATCAAAAAGGCTTTATTCTGAGCAATCTTGGCTTGGTAAATGTCTTTCAATTTTTTCCATAGGGCATATGCATCTGTTTCCTGCACAACATGATGGGAGACACTGTGGTCAATCCATTGTCGAATTTAGTTTCTTTCACTATGCTTCCTTGATAGGATCAAGGTTCTTTTCCTTAACATCTAAAGGGTCAAATAAATCTATACAATTAAAGAGTTCTTCCATTTGAGGCCTCAGAAGTGTATAGTTGGTGGCAGTGAGCTTTATCATAGCTCCAACGATGATTCTTCTATTGACATTTTTGATCTATAATGACTTGATAAAAAAAAAAAATAAAGCTGAATTAGGCAAAACAAAGTTCACTGTTGCATATGGACCGGTCAAAAATGGTGGATAAGACTTTTCCAGGGTCAAAATACATCAAAATTTTTGGACCAAAATTGTAATTTACTAAAAATATAGAGGTTAATTTATAATTTCTAACAGATCTGGGACCAATTTGCAATTTTAAAAAAATTAGAATTCGGTGCTGATGTTTCACAAAGCTGATGTGGCAGATCACATGCAAATGATGTGGACACAATGACGTGGTGTTTGCATGTGTGATCGCTGACGTGTCGGATGACGTGGTCGTCTTCGACCTTGAGTGTATGGCATGCTAAAGAGTAAGGTCACAAATATGGGCTGAGACATGGTGTGGAAGCATTAAAAATGGAAGGGTCTCCACGTGGCAATTGAAGCTAGACTTACAAAAGAGAGAGAGAGAAAGAGAGAGAGAGAGAGAAAAATTGGAGAGAGAATGAAAGTGAAAGAAATATGGGTTGTGGAAGAATGAAAAGACATAAGAATTAAAAGTCGGTTTTTTCACAAAAAGGAGAAGAAAAAGGAAGAAAAAGATGTGCTTTATTTTTATTTTATTTTTACAGTACGAAGAAGAAGTGAGAGAGAAAGAAATATGGTTTTGTTTTACACGAGATTTTGGAAGGAGAAAAAAAAAAGCAAATTTAGTAGTGAATGAGAGAAGGAAAAGGAAGAGAGAGAAAAAAAATAGATAGATACTGTAATACGCGACTAACAATTAAAAGTGTAAATAAAATTTTTAAAATCACAATATGTATACTAAACTTCAAAAAAGTGTTTATGAAATTTTCCATCTATAATTAAGATCGTATTTTAGTCCTAGCTGGATCATAAATGTACAGCGTTTAAACATATATGGATTCCTCAAAGAAATATGATGTTTTTATTAGTATAAGAGAAATGTTAAGAATATAAAAAATAAAAATAAAGGGAAAAAAAAAGTGGGTATTATACCAAATAACTCTTTGCGCAAGTACTTTTTCCTTAACAAAACAATCCTTAGTGGGTATTATACCAAAGAACTCTTCGCGTAAGTACTTTTTATAGTATTGCCTTGGCCCATAAGCTAAATTTAGGGGAAAAAAAAAAAAACCTGTCCATGTAGGAAGGGTGCCACTATTTTTTTCTTTTTTATAAAAAAAGTTGAAATTTACGTGAAGGGAAAAGTTAAGTTCTATATCAACCAATCAAATTTAAGCCCAAAAAGGTATTTTTCAGGCTTTATTAATTTAATTATGTACAGATCTTTAAAATTCTCTTATACTCTAGAAAAGTCTGATTTGGAATTTAACTTAAACCCACCAATGTATTATATTGTACCTGTAAGAATGTAAAAAAAAAAATGTTTGAAAACATAAAAACTGATCAAATCTGCTTGAAAAAACTTGGTTGAAAATGAGCTTGAATCCAATATGGTTGGAACCTGCTCAATCTATTTTGGGTTGAATTCAAATTTTATATTGTAGTGTAAACCTGGCTTGGCTCGAAATTTGATCAATTAGGCTATCTGTCGAGTTGGTCTAAAGTTTAGCCTGATTTAATTATATAAAATATTTTTTTATTCAATTTATGATTAAATATTTATTATAATTTAAGTTAAATTTGCTTATTGTTTGCATATAATTATATTTTGAATATATGGTAAGATAAGTTATTTTATTTTATTAAGAAAGAAATTAAAAAAATTATATTTGAATCAAAATTTTAATTATATAAAAGAAAATCAATTTTAGTTTCTAAGTTCATCCTATGCTTCAAACTCGAAGCCCTGAGTCGATATCTAAATCTGATGTCATGCTTATACCTATAAAGCTAGCACTAAGCTTTAAAATTGAAACATTGACTTACCCGAATTCTCTTTCTAGCTCAAAAAAGCTAATGGGTGAGCATCCAGAATTTACCCCTATGTACATGCATAAGTAGTCTCTAGGAAAATTTTAGGGTCGGGTTAATTAGACCTAAAGTTAATTTTGTCTCATCCGAACCATTAGCATAATCATCATATCCCAAATCCCAGAACAAATGTTGAATTTTTGCTCTCGCACAATAGCCTTCCGCTAACGGTATCTCATTTTTAAAACCCATGATTGAGATAGCTTTAGGAATTGATTTCCAATTTTCCATGAGATGAGGCTGACTAGTGTCTGCTTGAAATATATTCATAGTTAGTACCAAGAAGTCCACCATCTGTCCACTCCACTAATTATTGGTTTGTCCACTTATTTCCCTTTACATATGCATGCTTTATCATTTCCTTTTGAAAAATACATGTGAATGCCCCCTCAACTAGTAATTTAGTCAAAAAATACAAATCTAATAATCGCCATTAGTTGCACGCCCCCATATCTAATCACTCCATTTTCAATTTGTTAGTCACTAAAATGGAATTAATTAAACTCATCAGCACTACTATATATTGGTGCTAACTATTTTCCCAGCAGGCTTTATAAAATTCACTACCAAATGTCTCTCATCCACTACCTAACCACATACATGGAATTAATTCTCAAGCCCATTTTTTTTTCCCATCCATTTATATATAGAAAAGCAGTACAGAAAAAACAAAACCAAAAAACAAAAACAAAAATAATAATTTAGAAGTTTGAAAAGTCATCCAAAATACAAATCAAATCTAGAAGGTTTTAGGTCCGAGAGTCAAGCGCCTAAACTGTTCAATACAGAGATGTTCTAAGTTAGGTTCAGTCCACCTAGAAAGTTTGAAACCTCATGCCTAAAATGCTGAATATAAGGCTGCTCTGCAACAACTACATATTGATAAGTCGTACATAAAACAGTCATGGTTTTCATAGTTTAATTACCATCTTCTTCTGTAATCTATTTCTCTCCCTCAAATCTCTCTTTTCCTTATATCCTTACCATCTTTATCAACATGGGAGGCTTTTTATATCCAACCCTCACATTCTTCATCTTCCTTGTCTGTTTCAATTGCGTTTGCTGCCTAAACATTTCACTTCCATTAATCCCTGACCTTTTGCACTTTTTGGATGAGAGACTAGCTATTATTTATCCAATAATACAGGTTTTCAAGAACACAATCACTTTAGACCCTCTGGGAGTTACTTCAACCTGGGTCGGTTCAGATATATGCAAGTACAAAGGATTTTACTGCGATAGACCGCCTGACAACCACTCCGCCACTGCACTCGCTTCCATTGATTTCAACGGCTTCCAACTCAGCGCTCCGAGTCTCGACGGCTTCATCGATCAGCTCCCCGATCTAGCTCTTTTCCACGCCAACTCCAACAATTTCTCGGGCACCATTTCGCCTAAAATTGCGAACCTGCCACTTCTTTACGAGCTGGACCTGAGCAACAACAACTTGTTCGGTTCGTTTCCTTCTGTAGTTCTCAACATGCCAGGCTTGTCGTTCTTGGATATCCGGTTCAATTCCTTAACCGGTTCAGTACCCCCCGAAATCTTCACGCGGACCCTGGAATTTCTCTTCCTCAACGACAACCAATTCGCGCTGAAACTCCCCGACAACCTCGGCGCCACGACGGCGTTTTATCTGACGCTGGCGAACAACAAGTTCACCGGTCCGATCCCGGGGAGCATCGGGAAAGCCTCGTCGACGCTGACCGAGGTGTTGCTTCTGAACAACCTACTGACTGGCTGTTTGCCTTACGAGATAGGGTTCCTGAGAAAAACCACGGTTTTCGACGCCGGAAACAACCGGCTGACCGGCCCTCTGCCTTGCTCGCTGGGCTGCTTGGAGCGCGTGGAGCAGCTGAACTTCGCCGGAAACTTACTCTACGGGAAAGTGCCGGAGGGGGTGTGTGGTTTGGGGAATTTGGCGAACCTTTCTCTGTCTGATAACTATTTCACGCAGGCGGGTCCCATATGTAGGGAAAAGATTAAGAGAGGCGTTGTTGATCTGAGGAAAAATTGCATACGTGATCTTGCCGACCAAAGATCGGTTCAGGAATGCGCGCTCTTCTTCTCGCATCCCAGAAATTGCGAAAGGCCTTTGTCCACGTTCAGTATTATTCCCTGTGAGGTTCATCCGACCAAGCCTAGTCCTCCCAGAAGATCTAAAAGAAAATTGGTTTCTTATGCTTCTCTTTCCAGAAATAGATTCTCAAGATTAATTTTGTAATTAATCTGGATGTATATGATCTTTAACTATTTAACTAATGCTATTTGGCTAATGAGATCCTATAATTTTACCATGAAAAGAGAAAGCATTATATATGTAATAACTCAAAATGTATTTTTAGTTGCAAATTTGAAAATATCTATGGCTCTGTATCCAGCCGTTGCTCTAATGCTTTGCTTTTTGCGTCTGCTTTCGGGAAGCCGAAAGAGAGACGCGGTACATAGAAAAATGGAGAAAACAATAACTGTATTTTTAAACAAATCTGCCACATGGCGATTTATGGTTAGACGATTGCACCAGGTACTTAAAGCTTTTCTCCTAGCTAGATAGGGGACCCGGATATACATGTAAGATTTAGGACTTGTTAGATTCATTTAAATTTATATTTAGACACCGTATATACATACACCTTAATTATAGCATTAAACAATTAATCAAGGATTAAATTATTTCTTTTGGTAAAATTATTAAGGTTGGCATGCGACATACCATGGTAACAAAAATAATTATTTTGTTTAAGAACACTACTGTACATCTTCCTGATCAAAAAGTCACGCACACAAGGATTACATGCCAAAATACAGGATATGTAATTAATCCAACAAATTGCACATACAATAGTGTTCTTAAACAAAATTAAGCGAAAATGAGTCCTATATAATCCCACACTATAATGATGATAGGAAGTTAATATGTTTAGGCAAAACTAATGGAAAGCAAGCCACTCTTTCTAAAAGTAAATAATTTAGTTGTCGGTCATGCGCACATATTGACATCTATCTCTTGCATTCTTTTTTTCTTTGTTAAAATATCTCTTGCATTTTCCTTATCCAAGTTTTTTTTTTTTTTAGGTAATGTTTTCTTCAATTATCTTGTCACATATCTATGCTTTTTTCATTCGTTTTTCGTACAGATGAAAATTTATAGGCACCGTCACAATTCTGGAAGGTCCGTCGCTGGTGGAAAGAAATTTCCTTAATTTTATACATCCATAGGACTGATCTTTTTTGGTCAATAAATGGAACATTTCGTGGTAATTTCTGAAATATGTGACATATGGATTGCCAGCCAACCTATCATAATTTCATTTCCTTGTTAATTTGGCCGGTCTAAAGAGACAAGAAATTTGAAAATTCTAAAAAAAAGAGGAAGAAAATTATCACTTATGATTGTGTGATTTGCCATTTGGAGATGGATATGTACAATTTGAGATTTGACCCACATAGGCATCATAGAAGATATAATTGAGCCCCAAGTTGTATTGAAATTAAAGGAACTCACAAAGGAACCAAATTGGGTCCCCAAAAGTGTGATATTTTTATTATCACTTTGACATTTGTCCTTTAGCTTTTAACTTTGCAATGAAAAATAAGTAATTGAAATAGAACAAATAAATTTGATTTTTGGACATGGTCACGTAAAAGTGACAAAAAAAAAATTAAAATTAAAGGATAAACCAAACAAGTCCATGATCTTAAAAGCCAATCCTTGAGAAAAACTTACCCACCAAAAATGTATATTTTTCTTAATGTGTCTTTTAATACGCAACCTTCACTCTGGTCTAAAAGTATCACCACCGACAGCTCCAATGTCCGAATCCATCTCTGTACGCGCCGTGAAGTCCGCTTTTTTTGTCACGTGAATCACGTGACCGGATAAACTGTTAATTGTGCGCGGGTACTTCTTTTGCCTTGCCTTTAATATCACCCCACCTCCGATCCCCACGACATCCCACGCGCTTCTAGGCCCATTATTAGACTCGTTGTCCCTCGTTTTCGTCGTAGCGCGTGTGCTATTATTCAAAAATATTAGTTTATACGAGAGAGTGGATGTGATGCAGTACTACAAATGTCACCGACACCTTCTGTGCGGGTCTCTTCGGCTTTTATTTTTGTGTTATTTCTTGTTTGGTTACTGAGAAAGCGAGGTAAAATAGATGGAAAGAATTAAATTGAATTTAATTTAATTTATACTATTATTTTTTCTTAGAAGGAGGTTGGAGGGTAAGTGCTGTGATAAGCTCATCTCAGCTAACTTGGTTATTGTTTAAAAAAATTAGTCAAACAGCGGACTAAGTCAAATTTAGTCTTTCTCTAATAGCTCTTAAAGATTCAAAATACGTTTTGCTGTCATTTTTCCCACGCTTTCTCACGAACCAAACATAAAAATTGCACTAAAAATGATCTTCAGATACCCAGAAACATGATAATTTCTTCATTGTTTTTTTCTTTAAAAATATATATAACCCTTTTTACCTTTTAAAATTACACCCTTTATATAATTTTACAAAAACTTTTTTAAAAGAAAAAAGAAAAAAAAGAAACAAAATAAAAACATAATTACAAACAATATAAATCCCGTTTCTCAGTTATCGTCGTCTTCATCAGCGGCGTCGTCATCAGTCCCCGACGACGAAGATGGAGTTTTAGACGACGAAGAAGAAGAAGAAAACGACGATGAAGATGATGATGTTGAATTTGAGTTTGTACAAAATCCAAAACTCTGAACCCCTTTCCTCTCCACCAGAAAATGCCCCAGCATATCCACATTCTCAACCAAGTTCTCTTCGCAAAGAAACTCCTCGCTCGAAACCCTCTCAACTTCCCTATCGAAATCATGAACAAACACATGAGTTTTGGCACCCCCGCCTCTCTTGCTCCTCGCCAGCACACCCGCCGTGAAAATGGCCGACATCCTTCCCGGCGCCGCCGAGAAATACCCACGCGGACCGTCCACCAGAATCACATCCCAAGGCACTTGATAAATGTGGTTGGGCAAATCGTTAATCCCGAGCTTACAATCGGAGAACAACAAATTCTGAACCGGCCGGCACTCATCCCGAGCCCGTTGTTTGGCATGGGCGAGAAGCTCCGGGAACTCCTTCACTTTGGTTGTGAACTGCACGTCGTACGCTTCGATTCCGGGATGGGACTGTTCGAATTTCGAAATCAGAAACTCGCTCTCGTCGAGAAAAACAGAGCGGCCATTGTGGTTGAGAGCGTGCCAGAGGAGGGACTCATGGGTGAGACCGAAGATGAGGAAGTTACAGGAAGGAGAGCACCGGCGGAGAGTGCCGGAAATTGAGGCGAGCTCGGCGGCGGACATATGGGTTGTAGTGGAGTTGGAGATGGAAGCATAATGGAGGAGCGCGTCGGCAACGGAGGAGGAGAGCGGTGAAGTGGAGGCGAGATTTGGATGGTTTGGAAGTGGAGGGGTGGGAATGGTGGAGTTGATGAGAGTGAGAGTGAAAGCTAAGGTGAAGAAGGTTACGAAGAAGATGAGCCAGAGACGATGAGAGCCTCCCACTCCGATTCCTCCATTCCCGTTCTGCTTGTGGATTGAAGAAGGATGGAGAAGAATGAGCTTTGTGCTGGCGCTGTTGCTCTTCATTCTCTTCTCTTTTTCTAAAAGGAAGAGCCACAGAGATAAGAATTGGAGTTTTTAGTTTCTCTGCTGCTGGGATTTTGTTCAACACCTCGAATCTTTCTCTTTCTCTTTCTCTTTTTCTTTCCCTTTCTTTTACATTACATTTTCTTAAAAAATAATAATAATAATAATAAATGAAAAATGTGTGTGATCTGCTTGGGAGTTAGAAAGGAACGAGAGAAATCACGGAGGAGATTGAGTGGGACACGTATCTCGAGGGGTGACGTGAACCGATTGAAATTTGAAAGGGTGAGGGGCCAGTACGGCGTCGTTTGCGGTCTCTTATTACTGTCCGTCTTACAGTTTTTCTTTTTCTGCATATTCTTTGCTTATGTTTGTTGCTGTCCTCGGAATTGGAGTGGTGGTGGTGGTAGTTTGAATAGTGAGTACCATAAATGAAACACTTCACAGAAAACTGGCAAGGAATCAAGGATAGTGGGCGAAAATTTAGATATTACTTTGATTTTAGGGCTTGAGGTAATTTATGTTAGGAATAAAGGATTGTGAGTCAGGGTGGAATATATAAATAGGAAGGAAAAAAAAAGGTATTTGCTACTTTTGGTATATATAATATGTATTGTATGTATATACTATATATTTCTAAGGCCATCAAATTTATATTACAAAATTTTGAGAATAAAATGATATGGCATTATATTAGTAGTTGTAAAAAAAAAGAACTACATTTCAAATTCATAAAATAAATCTAATAACATTATACCATATTGTTTTGTAAATAAAATTAAACAAAATCTTGTATAGATAAATTTAGCAGCGCTAACATTATTGAATATATAATATAGTGTTTTTAATAAAAGTAATGCTAGGAGCCTAGGACTACTAAATTATGTTAATATATTGAAAATAAATCTAATAAAATAAGGACATATCACCAAAATTTAATAATTATAAATTTTTTTAGTGATTATAGAATTATTGTCTGAACAAACGTGGAAAGAATTATAAGATAGATATTTAATTTAGTTGATATAATATAGACATTATGAGGAGAAAATGAGGCTAATAATAAATGTTCTGCTAATAGAATGAAATATTTTGTTTTTCTTCTAAAAATGACTGTGAATCGAATGCTAAAAACATCTTTTCATGGGTTTAGGAATTAATTGTTGCCACACGATCTGTTTACATCAAGTGAAAGTATTGCTTTTGGTATCAAATCTACCGTGCCTCTATTATAAATTGTAGCCAGCATTCCATTCTTGCATTTCTTTCTTTTCAAATTTATTTTGAAATGTAATTTTATGATAATTTTATCTTATATCCCTTATAAAACCCTCAATTATTAATTTAAGCTCTCAAACATTACTCAATATATTTATATATATACGTATCTATATATACACACACTAGGAAGATTCTATACAGTACATTAATTCTAATTTTTTCTTAAATGAGTCATGCCCTGCGACTTCAATAATATTATTGAATTAAAAAATAAAATTTATATGATAAGAAGTGATAACCAATAGCTTTTATCATTATATTCAAAAAATATTCAAATTTTTTTAATTTGAGATTTTTGACATTTTTTTCCTATATTTTGTTTAACAATAAATAATTGGGTGAGAGAATTAAAAGAAATATAACCACTTTGGATAGAAAGACAGTTAGACTCAATAAAAAATTTGACGTACTCAATTTTGATTTTATTTTTTTAATTAAATTATTGCCCTGATATAAAGAAATATATTTTAATGTATTCAATTCCTTATTTACTCATAGAAAATCAACAATATCTTTAAAATTTTCCCTGGTATCCAAAGTTTTACTTTGATTTAGATTCATTTCTTCTTATATATATGCAACAAATTAATAATATGGGAAGACAAAGTATTTCAATCCTTTGGGAAGACAAACTATATTAATTCATTTTGTGATTTACAACCTTAATTAATGTATTATTATTGTTTATTTGCATTCATTAGCATATGAAAAGAAAATACTACTTTTAAAAAAAATTATATAAAAAGGGTTAATTAGATATATTAAATTTAGGAGAATTACCATACTCATATATTATTTTATTCTTTTTCATATACAGGTGGTACCTAGTGGAGTCAAACAATTTATAAAAATAGATCATAATTAAAATAGAAGTTCCAATTCCAATGAATAATCAGCATGCTCGAGTACTACTGGTAACCAAGCAAGCAAGCTGCTAAAAGAGTTAAATAAACAAAATTTCCTCGTTCATATTCTCAATTTCATTATTTTTAATTACTTTTTGAGGATTTATGTCATTCTCGTTGGACTCAAAGTCTAAAACTCATCTGTTTTTTTCACCAAAAAAAAAGGTCTTAAACTACTCCTTTTTCCATCTAATTTTTTTACATTAGATTATTTTTTTTTTAAATAAAAAAATTATACATCAGTTATCAAGATTAAGCTCTCCTACATATTAAATAACCACTCTCTTTTTAATTAACCATTCTTCGCACATGCACGGAACCTAATCAATATATATATTTCAATAAATATGTTGTCATTTATTATATTTTATTTATATACTTGAAATCTCTTTTTATTTTTATTAATAAACAAATTAAAATTGCTAGGTTGTTTTGCGGACTTTTCAATATAAATTATGAATTTTAATTACAAAAGTGTTATTACTATGTTGGTATGGCTCATAAATTTCAAATAGAAAATAATAAAATAGAAATCAGATAGTGAGTGATAAATAAGATAATTTTCCCAAAAAAAAATTATATAAATCAGATATTATTATTAGCAATGTTGAGTTTGCCAAATCTTTCATATGATTCATTGTCTTTATTTTAATAAGAAAAAAATAGTTGTCTTTAATAATGGTTGGTGACGATTCAGTTTGGATGTTTTTTTGAAAAAAATTTAAATTGAACTGCTGTGAATAGTTTAATTAAATTACAAACAAAATTAAACTGTTGAGACATTTAAATTAATTTATTCATGAATAGTTTGATTCCGTTAGGTATTTTTTTAAAAAAAATATTTTTAATTAAAAATAATGTATAAATATGCATGTGAATGTATCATGTAAAACATGTGAATGTATTTAAAAATTATTTTTAAATAAAAATATATTAAAATTGATAATAAATAGTATATAAGTAAATAAATATATAAATTTGATATTAAATATAAATATAATAAATATTTATTTAGTTTAAATTGATTCAGTCTAAAAACTATGTAAATTGCAACTAAATTGTTATATGTATTTTACATAACTAAAAACTAATCTAAACAGTTTAATCTTTAAAAATTTAATTAAAAATAATAATTTAATTCAGTTTAACAATTTTATTAAGTTTATGTTCACTTCTAGTTTTTAATTACATTTAAAAATTGAGGAATTTCTTCAATTACGTTAATCCCGCCATATATATTTTCTTGGAAAACTAAAAGCAATACAACAATGGAACTCATGGGTTGGTGAGGTGCTTATTAACTTTAGCTGAAAAAGGTTATTAACTAGTTAATTTTTTTTAGGTCTAGGACTTATTAGTGTCCAGGTGCCATATAAAGACCACCTGACTAATCCAAAGTTGATCTATAATGGAATCCATAAAGAATGACTGATCTTCTCACGCAATTTTTTCATACACAGATTTGAATTCCATCTAGTCAAAAACTGCTCAAAAAACTACAAACTCCTGACAACTCCTCGAGCCAACGAATGTTGATATTAACTAATTAATTAAGACACAATAAAATTAGATAAGCTGGGCTTCCACCCTTTTAAAAGGAAACAGCATCAATCTTGTACTGATATCATAATTGTGCCTGACCTCTATTATTATCCACAATTATTAATACAGTAACAATAGTCACCAAAATTTAGATTTATACCGATATAGCAGTTTTATTTTTTATTTTTTTGAAATCAAAGTATTTTTTTTCTTTCTATTTGTTTATAATTTGACAACGTTTATATATAGTTTTTTTTTTTTTTGTGAATCTCAGACTTTAATTTTTTAATTTTGGCCAAGAAAGAAGCTAATTTATTTTATTACATTTAGATCATGTTTGACATAGTTTATGAAAAGTCAAAATCAGTTTTTTAAATTTAAAAATTATTTTTAAAAATGTATAGATAATTTTTTTAAAATAATTTTAATTTTCAAAAGTGTTTTTAATCAAAATTATTTTAAAAAATATTTTTGAAAAAACAGAAAAAAAGAAAAAACAAAAATATAAAAATATAAAAATATGTCAAACATGATCTTAATATTACTTAAACCTTAAATTGTGTCTATCTAAGTTTGTTTTACGAATTTAACTTTTGCTAACAATTAAAGAAAAGTGAGGAAGAGATTAATGGTTAATTTCCAATCAGTGTTCTCTACGTCATAAAAAAATTTACATTAAAATAAATTATTAGTTCTTTTAGTCTTTTTTTTATTCTTGGGCAAAAAAGTGGATGTCACACTTGTCTCTACCTAACGAAAGACTAAAGGTCGTTAGTGAAATTATGACTTCTTTTTTTCTTTCTTTTTTATCCACATCGCATTTAACGGTTACTGTAGTTTTGGTTGCTATACTTACTTCAAACAGGTCCACAGTTAATTTTAAAGCAGATTCCACGGTTGAAAAATAAAAAAGTACTTGTATTTATGGATCCAAGCTTGGAACTTAGTCTCAATCGGTGTAAAGGGGAGTGGACAAAAACTGAATTAAATTGTTAAACTGAATTAAACTGTTATTTTTTATTCGGTTTGGTTTGATTTATAGAGAAAAACAATTTAGTTTGCTTTACGGTTTGAATGATTTATAGACCAAATCAACCTAAATTACAGATTAATATATAATATATTTATAATATTTTTTATTATTAATGATATATTTTATTAATATTTATGTTTGGGATGTTTGATATATTTTATGTTTTTTTTTTTTTTTTNTTATTTTGGATTGTAATATTTTGTTTTAGTTTGAATTTTGAATTGTAATATTTTTAATTTGAATTTAGTACTGTAGTATTAAAATTAGTTTAAACTTTAGACTACAAAATTAAATTTTAGTCTTGTAAATTAAGCTTGACTATAAAATTAAATGTCACAGTCCAAACTGACAAACTAAACCGAACAAAATCGTTTTTGAACGGTTTAGTTTGAATGAATCTAGCAGTTTGGTTAGATGTGTTATTAAACCAAACCGCCAACTACAATTTAGTCTGAATTTTTACAAAAAACTAATCCAAACCAGATTGCGTCCACCTAATGTAAACCCATCAATTTAATTTTTATTTTTTTTAAAATAGAGTCAATTTAAAAAAATTGAAAAAAATCTATATAAAATAACAGCACTCTGAAATACTGTCTTTTCATAAAATAAAATAAAATAAAATGAATGCAAAATTTATGAATGAAAAATATTATTTGTCAACGTTGGTTATTAAATATCAGCAAAATTTATTAACTATGTGATAATTTAGATAGTGATTATTAAAAAATTAATTTTTATTAAATTTTTAATATTAAAAATAATAAAAAATAGAATAAAAATTTTACAATTAAAAAAGATCATATAAGCTGCAATCCATAAACTATACCAGTTGTAACAAAAAAAAATAAAAAATTCTTTGTATATTAATAACGATTTGACAACAGATTCAAGTCATTAAGAATTCATTAAACAACCAAAAATATATACTATTTATCACGGCAGCAATAGGTATTAATTAGATCCAGAAATTTATGATGATTAATTGATAAAATGTTATGTATTCAACTTTTTATTTAAATTGTTAAATATTTTATTGCATAAATTTTAAACAGGTGAAGTAATTATGAAATATAAATTTTGAATTACTAAATAAAATTAATAAAACTGTTGAAATTCTATTATTTAATTATTTAAAATATGTATCCGTAGACTTAGTTCAGAGTAAAACTTTTTAGAATATATTTCTAAATTAAAAATTTAATCCTCTTTATAAAATTCCATCCTCCAATTTGTAATAATAATAAAAAAATAAAAAATAACTTCAATACATATTAGTTGATATACATTTTACATATTAGTTGATGTACAATTTTTATTATAAGTTAGATTACTCGAACCTAATTAATATTTTAAATATGAAAAACTATAAACATTGCCGCTGGACTGTCTCTGCATAATCTTAATTGTTGTTCATTAATGTTACTAAATTGATATTTAATGATCTTTGGTTTGTTGGTATTTAGAAATTTCAAATTATGTGAGCTCTTTGATTCTGATTCTTTTTATAATATTAACTTCAAATGAGAGACATTGTCTTATTAAAGGAATGATGCGATTCAAATAATATATATAAAATTGGAGTATATTGTATTTATTTTACTCGTGACGTTAGGAGGCTTTTAAAACTATGGAAAAAATTAATTCCATAGAATAATCATGACCAAAAAATAAAATATATAAGTTTTATAAATAATTTCATAATAATAGGGTATCATGAAGCCATGATATTTTTCAATCATGTCATAATTAATTGCTTTTTTGGTGAATATGTCATAATATTTAATTGTTCAATGATACACATTTACAAAAATACATGCATTCCATAACTACTTTTTGATGGTGTGAAGAATAACTAAATAAATTAGTTTATTTTTCATTAAAAAAAATAGTTTATTTAATAATCTACATCCATCATTTCATAATATAATTACTTAATATTTTACATATTACTTTAATTTGAAAACTAATCGTTTATTTTCTTTTATCCCATAAGGAGGTGCGTATAATATATTACAAGAATCTTGAATTCGTGGGTCTTACTTTTTGTTTTTAAAATGGGCTGCTCATTGAACCTAATTGATACAAAAGAGATCCTATTATACCTTTTTAATTTCATCCCTTTAAATTTTTTACATTAATCATATATATATATATATATATTACGTGTTATTTTATATTTGTGGGTTTTTATTTTTATTAAATAATATAAATTAGCTGCCTAGGCCGAACCCAGCTGGTCGAGCTCCAAACTGTGTCTGTGTGATGGAGAGACTTCGTCTAATGCTTTTTTATTATCTATTTAACATAACATTTTAAAGGTACAAATAATTGAGCTTCATGGACATTAAAAAAGAAGCAGCTTCGTAAAGCTTTTATCCAGGATTATGAGCAAAAATTAAAAGTCCAAAATCAACGTATTATTGGACCTTAGATTTTAATATTTGTAAAAAGAGAATTTCTAGCTAGTTAACATAAAAGGGTACAAATAATTGAGCCTCTTGGCCATTACTACAAGCTTACAGAAACAAAAGAAGCTTATTAACCTATTTGTCTTATTGTGTATATGTCAGTGTTTGTTTTATTCTAAATTTCTCTTAAATGCAGAATCTCATAAATTTCACAAGGTAGGTGCCAAATTATATAATACATAGTTTCCGTTCCACGACCCCAAAATAAAATAGAAAAATAAAATTCGGTTTGAAGATTATTATTTTTAGTAGTATTATTTAAATATTTTCATCAAAAAAATAGTATTATTTAAATATTTAAAAAAATTGTGATGTGATGCAATACTAACTAAGTAAAAGAGCTTAGAGTATCTCTAATGGTTTGTCAATTGCTAAAAAAATTTATCACATCAGATAAAATAGACAGTGTTGCAAATAAATTTTTTCCAATGGTTTTGTCAAGAAGTTCTATTAAACTGATATGACAAAAAAAAAAAAAGAGAAGCTGTCATTGTGATCTTCTATTTGTAGAAGGTATGTTAAACATGATTAGTCAGCATATTTCCTTCCAAAACACAAATTATCTCTCTCTTTTCTTTCAATACCAACTCCAAAAAGTTCAGACCTTCTATTTTATTTTTTCACTGAAATCTCTCACATGGAAAAAATTCCATAAATAATAAATAATAACTGTGACTAAATTAAAAAAGATAAATCGCTCCAAAAATGAGCATAAACGGAGAGCAGAGGATAAGAAATATAGTTTCCATTGCAAGTTAACAACTCAGTGACTTAAAAGAATTTTATTTTATTTTATTTTTTTTTTTTTGGAACGTTTATGCACAACCCACTTGAATCGAAGAAAAAACCAATTTGAATCCTTTCAAATTTTGTTACTTTATATGGGCGACGAAGATAAACAAAAATTTCATCTCTCTGCTGTTTTATGAGTTTGAAAATTTTATGTTATTTTATATGGGTTCAATTTTATTCTGTGGTATTTAATATTTATTGTGTGTATATATTTAAATGAAAACTAAGCTGAAAATTACACACATTAGGCAACAGATCGTATTGCATTTTCAAGAAAAGAGAGTACTCATTGTTCTATTTCTCCATTTCTTTAAATATCAATTTGGATCTTTATTAACTCTGATATGAGTTTTCATCTTTATTTAGATTTTTCTCAGTGGATTTTACAAATGCACTGCTTTGTTTTGGTTTTGATGTATCAATTTCATATATTCTATTTTTTTTGTTTTTTTTGTTTTTTTTTGTTTTGTTTCAAGAGATTGGATTTCAAGATTCTAACTTCTTCTTTTTCAATAGATCTGATTGTTTTTTTTTGAAGAAGATAAGAGGAAGTGGAAAAAGAGAAAAATGGTAAGAAAAGTAAAAAGAGTTTGAATACGCAAAAAATTTGAAATTCTAGAATAAATATAATAAAATAATATAAAAATAAATCATTTTAGATTACTACACATTAACAGTTAATTTTATTGTCAATATAATTCATTGGAGAGTAATTTTGAAAACTATCTGTCTACTAAATATATATTTGCTACATAAATATTAACATCTTCTATTTAACGTGCCACATAAATTCCAATCCATAAAATCATTAGAGTTGATCTTAGTATTTAAGAATTGGGACCCGGCTGCTATGTATTGCTACGTTATGGGGACAGGTTGGCACCATTTAATGGAAATGAAACAGGCTAAAAGTTTTAAGCAAATGCACCTGATCATATATAGTCTTTTGGGTGTCGTCGAGGAGACAACAAATGAAATAACATATTTTGATATTATTTAGGGATGGATGAGAGATTCAAACACGTTCCATTTGATTAACTGATGTGAGATTTTTTTTTTTGGATAAATATTAATTTTTAGATTCCATTTGATTACTCGATGTTCATTTTTATGTACTGTCCAATGATAAAATTACTGCTTTTTAAAATAATAATCCTAAGTTTGAATTTTCAATATAATTTTATTAATTTTAAAGAAAAAATACAAAAATAAATAAATAAATTAAATTTCTCACCCATTGCCATAAATCCGCAACTTCTTCTGTACATACATGTGTGTGAATGACAAATTAACTGAGTCAAATCTGAAATCTGGTTGTTTGGAAATGTGTTGGCTTTTTGATTTTTTTTTTCTTACATTATTGTGTGTAGTTCATTTATTTCAAATGTCAGCTAGTGTTAGAGTTTTTCAAATATCTCATTTACCTATAAATTTAAAGGAAAAAACATAAGTATCAAATTAAATAGAGTTTGAGATGATTCTCAATTTGATATTTATTTTATTTTATTATTATTATTTTTCATTCAAGTATGATTATTTGAGATATTTGACAGATTTTACTTTTAATAACTAATATTAAGAAACATGTAAAGTAAACAAATTGCACACAATTAAGTAGAAAAACCAAACCAACGATTTAGCAAACACAACTAATAAATATGTTTTTATATCAAGTATTGCAACATTTTTGGTACATTTGCTTCTAATAAGTTGGAATGATAAAAAGCAAGGAGAAAACTGGAGGAATGTGGTTTGATTTATCAATAAAATTTCAATTTCTTTGAAAAGGAATTTATAATGATTTCTGCTACACTAGAAATTTTCCCATTCAGAATAATGGATTTGTCCAATGAAGCAATTTCAAACAGCCCAGTATCCATTGGGCAGCTTTAGAAACCAATGGTAAAGGTGGTATTTGGGATGATCAACTTTTTAAATCCAAGTTATCTAATAGAAAAAAGAAGAAAAAAAAATAATCCAAAAATTTTAAAATGTTATTAATGGGTTTGGTTAGAGTGGTCTCACATCAATAATTAACTTTATCAATAATTAACTTTAAGGAAAGTTGGTATATTTGCCAACCGGTACTTGGACCTTTAACTTTATGTTTGAGTTTTTTAGCAAAAAACAAACAAGAAAAAAAGATAAAAAAAAATAATAATAATAACTTTATGTTTGAGTTTGGTTAAAAATATACTTTTCCCAAACACAATGTTTCTTTGCTCTTGTGAAAAGCACAAAATAATGGGATGGGATCTCAAACCTAAACTGATTGATTATTTACTTAAACAATAACATTAAATAATTTTATTGACAAAAAAATAACATTAATAAATGATCATGCTTTCTTTTTGTTGCCAACACATATAGTGCACTCACTACAACTAATTTTGGCTTTTGTGATGTATGTAATTAAGTTTGGTTAAAAAACAGTATTAGTGACCAAATATCTAGTTGATCATTGACTCCATCAGATCAAAACTTTTAATTTTTTTGTCACTAATTTTTTAATTTAGTGATCATAAAAACTGGTATTGTGGCAAGATTATTGTGGTTTTATATGGAATGTATTATTTGATCAGACGATGATCAAATAATTATATGAATGTATTTAATGTTAAAAGTATACAATTTTACTTTTATTTTGGATTTTACATTTATTTAAATGATTTGGAAGCGAAAAATATCAAATTTTAATTACTGTTAAACTTATTTGAAATAAATGTTCCATTTCATAAAATTGTTTTAAACTGGAAAACTTTTCCAAATAGAGCGGTAGTGAGGTTTTGAGAAATAAGAATAACAATATGAATTTTCAACAATCCTTAGTAATTACTGAGATATCCAATATCTAATTTTTCTCTTGCTTATAATTCATTTTAGCAAATTATTTTAATTATTGAATTGAATTGCATTTATTTATTTTATTTCCACTAGAATGCTCTGATTACCCTTTGTACCTTTTTCTATTTATTTGTAATGCCTGGAATTTATAGTTGCATGTATTTATTGTGGTGCAAATTAGAATACTCATGAGTGTATGACTCAACAAGTAAAAGTATGACTCGATATTGTACTCATGAGTGTATGACTCAACAAGTTTTAAAGTATTTAAAAAAAAAATGAATATTGATTCCAATGATAAATAATATTTCTAATGATTAAAAATAAATCTATTACTAATTAAATTGAAAAAGTAAAAGCTTGTTTGAATGGGTGATTGGTTTTGTGAAGCAAATTAGAAAGAAAAATCTAAATAGAAAGTTATTAAGAAAGCAAAGTAAATCAATCAAAAGTTTTAAATTATTGATAGAACAATGATTATGACTTCATCACTGTTAATTGTATTTATTTTCATTGCAAGAAAAATGCATTAGTTAACATTTCTTAACATAAATTGATCAAGAATTGATCTTCCAATCCATCTAGATATAGCAAGCACAAGATAGTTTAATGTTCTTAATCTATACTACCAATTTTAAGTCCTAAGACATGTAAACATAATAAATTCTTATTAAAGTGCCACTAGGCATGATGATATTCCTATCTATCATATATTTTATTGCAAACAATACTATATTCTTTATTCCTAAGCCCTTATAATATTAAATCATTCACATTTTCTTGAAAACATTGAAATTAACAATGAAATATTAACTATCAATATTAATTAAAATTAAACATGCATTAAAAACTAAGTATTCATAATAAGGCTGCATCATAATCCTTATAGATATTTAGCTACTCATGTTCTTAGAAATAACTATCAATAAATAATAAAAAAAACATATTATGAATAACAAAAAGTAGAATAAAAGAGAAATCAAATATAGAGGTAGTGGCTGCCGAAATTCCCTCTTGTTCTTCCTTTAATTGCTCTTCAAAATATGCATTCAAAGCAATGTTGAATCTCTCTAAAGTGGCTTGCTAAAATTTCTCATCTTCTTTCCCTTGATATAGCCAAATTCTCCATTCTCTCTAAACCTTGAGACTTGTGTTGAATGATGTAGAATAATGTGCAGTGTGGAATGATATAAAAATATCTTTAGGCTCTAAAGTTTAGAATATTTATAAAAAAATAATGTTTGTAAAATAAAGAAAAACCCTATAGTTCTAGCCCCACCATATTTCTAATTCCTCAAGTAATAAGATATTATTTAATAAAATAATGATAAAATACAATATATCCCTATTATTCCTCTCAGTGGCTGGTCATATGAGATTATAAGAGTAATTAATGTTTTTAAAATGATGTCACACTCCCAATTAGATTAGGAAAGTAATCAATATCTCCTTATTAATCTCCTTTCAAATCTAATTTTTCTCTAATTAATACTCCAATTAATATTAATAGGATAATATTGACTTTCCAAGTGGCATGTGATGCGGTAATAATAACAGACCTGGCCGGAGAGTAATGACGTGGCAATCCCAGTATTCAATGCTTAGGTGACATCTTAGTTGGTAAATATAATTTTCTTTTATATCATATAGATTCCAAGCACAATTTGGATGACCAAATGAACTCCGAATTCATTGATTCCAGTTGCAAAATATCTTAGCTTTCCAAAAATATCTTGATTGCTCAAATTGGATATTGATAAGGCATTCAAATTAGACCTGGCAAAATGTTACACGACACGATAACACGACACGAAACGACACGATAATTTGCGGGTTTGGGTCCGCGATATCGGGTCGGGTTGATATCAGTGTCACACGATAAGACACGATAAGAAANCTATTATAAATGTCCAACTTCAAAATCAAATTAGTATTGATTGGCTAATTCAATTACAATGAAATTTTACAGAACTGATCCTTGATAAGTCTGAAATTAATAGAAACTAAAATCACAGAAAAATTTCATGTGTAGCTCTAGATATGATTTGTTTAGTAAATATTGCGCAGAAATATAATAATTTTCAGCATTTGTTTTTCTTTCTCTAAAAATAAAAAAATATAGAAAATTTGTATTTTTCAATAACAATTAACTCAAAACTAGTAAAACTTCAACATAAAATATGGCATAAAAATAGTAACTTTGCATGCCTATCAATATTGTATATATTATAATATAGTTAAATAACTCTTTTTGGAGGAGAATTTTATTGGATGTCCTAGAAAAAATCTGGTGTAATTTTTTTAAGGCAAGGCCTCTTCGGGAAATCTTGGAAAAATTTTTGAGGCGGATTCTGTCAATTTTGATTGTTTGAGTTAATTCTCTTGATTCACAACATGTAACTTTGGAATTTGGTTCTTCCCATCCTTTTACTTTTGCGTACTCAAGTATTTTGTACTACAAGACGTCCGTGATGAGATTGTTTTAGTTAATGTGGATGTAGCTAATAATGCTCATGTTGAAAAACTATATATTATAGAAGTTTTAAATAAATCAATATGACTAATATGTAACTGAATTATATTATGAAAGATAAAAAAAAATACCTTACATGTAGAAAATAATATGACTTTTTGAATTTGATGCGTGATATAATGAATCTACCAGATCTACGATCTGCATCCAGATCCACAAGCTTTCACCCGATCTCCTACATATTCTACAACCCACCACTAGATTTGCTATTGGAATCTAATATCGGTGCTGCTAGATCTTCCAAAACTATTATCAGGTAGTACAACAGAGTGTGAACTCTACTATATCTTAGAAAAACTCAAAATATTAGAGAGTGAATATTTTCTTTAATATTTTCACTCTCTAATTTTTACGTATTCTCTCACAATAAAGTTGGATCTCTCACTGGGTATTTCTAAAATTTGTATGCATAAAAATAGAAACCCAAACCAACTAATATTCTCATTTAAAATAAAATTTTAAAAGATATAACCAATGTTATTATGATTTTATTTTATCAATAATTTGATTATATCAGATAAAAAATTATCTTATAATCAAATTTAATTTAAAATCAAATACATAGAGAATTATCATAATAGCATATCTCAAGTGGGATAAAAAAGCATAACTCCAGTAGTTTTCTACTTGCTCTTGAGTATAAACTTGAGTATAACTCTAAGTCCATGTGTGTCTTATATTCTCATAGCTAAGTTGTGAGTTGTATCAGATATTCTGAGCTAATCTGGAAATCTAACAACTATTATTAATCAAGGTTTATTATAATTGTCAAGCAACTATATAATCCAGTGATACTCCACTAAAAGCCAAGGGTTGAACTCCAAGATTAATAACAATAAGATTGATATTATATATCCATTTTGTAAAATATCAATAATTAATTAATAATATTTTATGTCAATCAATTAATTATTTATTCTCTTAACTTTTAGTTTTTCTAATAGATCAAATGCACTGGCCAGTGACTTCATTACATCCAAGTACTGAAACATATCAAGAAGATATTTCATACATATTCAATATTGTTTATTTCATAAATACTGGTAACTTAAACAATCATGTTCCCAAGTCATCAAGATATTGGTCATAAAATAGATCTCACTTATTGATAACTCAAAGAAAAACAATCATCTAAATACCTATTTATAATAAACTCAATATTAAGATAAATAAAATAACCAAATATATCTTGAGTTTAATTAATTTTTGCAGAAATTTAACTTTAACATAATCTCTCTTTGATACTAATCAATGCAAACATAGTCCGCACCAATATTCTATAACAACCAAGATAAATTATATCATAAAATATAACAGTCTAAATAAAGCGTCCAATTTTATTCAACAACTACGATCTCATTCATTGATTAAGAGAACTTATGATCATATCTTATGTGGACGTATCCATATAATCATATACTACATAATTCATCTGGACTTTATTCTTAAAATATTAGTGTATACAAAAAAAATGGAAAGAAAGACCTCAATTTTTTTATTAAACTAAAAAAAATAAATTATTTGTCTCGTTACAAAAACATAGATAAAATAAACTCCCACTAACTCTAAAGTAAGCCTTGGACCTTTCTAAGACCTATACAATCTACATGCTTCTGAAATACTTGCTTAGGTAGAGTCTTAATAATATGGTTTGCTTTGTTTTTCTCATATGCTATTTTAGCAACCATTGTATTTCCTCTCTCGATAAAATCACGGATCAAGAAGTATTTTCTTGCTATGTGTTTTTGCCTTCTTATGATACTTAGGTTCTTTAAACTTTGTTACAATCTCATTGTTGTCATAGTAAAGGGTAATGAGTCTTTCTACACCCGGTATCGCTCATAGGTCCATGAGGAATTTTTTAAGCCACACAATTTTTTTTGTAGCTTTAGATGCAGCCACATATCGAGCTTTAGTGGTGGGGTCAACGACACATGACTGTTTAATGTTCCTTTAAAAAATGGCTTCTCCATTCATAGTAAACACATAACCCAAAGTAGATTCACTAAAATCAATATCCCCTTGGAAATGCGAGTCTGTGAAACCAACAATTTCTAAACTTTTATTAGAATATACCAACATATAATATCTCATTCTCTTTAGATACTTGAGTATATGTTTCACTGCAGTCCAGTGATCTAATCCAGGATCATTTTAAAACCTACTTATAACTCCCATGCATGGCAAATGTCTAGCTTAGTACACAACATGGCATGCATGAGACTACCTACTGCCAGAACATTAGGTTTCTTACTCATGATATCTTTCTCTTTAAGATTTTTTGGTGATTGTTCCTTAGAAAGATGAATTCTATGTCTAAAGGATAAATAACCCTTTTTAGATTTATCCATGTTGAACTTGACACATATTTTATCAATATATGATGATTGTGATAGTGCCAATGTCTTATTCTTTTGGTCTCTTAGAAGTTTGATTCCAAAAATATAGTTGGCTTCTCCAAAATCATTCATATCGAACTGTTTGTGTAGCCATTCTTTCAGATTAAATAAATAACCAACCCTAATCCATGGTACTTAGATGAAAAAATAAAATTAGATTACAAGTCGAAAAAATAAATTATGGCCCAATCCATCATGCTGGTCATATTTTTTCCTCTCTTATGGTCTACTTTGTGTGCATGGTGGTTTATGGCCAAAACTCCTTCTGCTTTTCCGTTAGTTGTCTAAACAGTGAGAGATGAACAGTTTTACATGTTTGTATTTTTACAACTTTACGTAATTTTCAAAAAAAAATGTAAATAAATAAAAAATTCAGGAAGAAAACCTGATATTTGATCAGCCTCCCTGTTACTAAAAAAAAAAAACCATCTAACTATGGATTAAGACTAAATTCATTCATCAACAAAAATAACTATTATGAATAAAAATTATAAATAATGTTTCTAGCATACATGATCTAACATATATAGATCCTAGGTGCCATATATCTAGGCCTAGTAACGTGTCGTGTTAAACCATGTTCGAGTCGTGTCGTTCCGTGTTCGTGTCAAATTTTTTTCACCCGAACCCAACCCGTTAAGCATTCATATTGAACCGTGTTCGTATCGTGTCTTTCCGTGTTCGTATCGTGTTTAATTCATGTCTACTAAACCTAAATACATATTTAAATTATATGCTAAACATCTTAAAAAAATATTAGCATACTAAAATTCAACATAATTAATAACTGTGAATTCAAAATATGTAAAATATTACAAATTAAAGCTATATTAAATATTTATCATAGCTAAGAAAACAAAATATCCATTACAATTGTCAAGTTAAAAATATTCAAAATATTATAAACCAAACTAAAATTGTACATCAAATATAAGTAATAAAAAAGATAAAATCGAAAACAAAATATCAATTTATAAATAAATATAAAAATTGTCATTTTCTAATGAAATAAAATATGAATTTTATAGTTTCCTAAAAACAAAAAAAAGTAACGTAAAAAATTAGTTATAGAGAAATAATTAAATTAATATTTTTTTATCGTGTCTTATCGTGACACATCGTGTTCCAACCCATTTTCTTATCGTGTGACACTGATATCAACCCGATCCGATATGGCAGACCCAAACCCGCAAATTATCGTGTCGTATCGTGCCGTGTTATCGTGTTGTGTAACATTTTGCCAGGCCTACATATATCTTAACATACATAATAACATGCTTCATATTCTAGATTCAACATATAATTATATGTAGACCTAGCAACATGTCGTTTTCGTGTCAAAATTTTCTCATCCAAACCCGACCCATTAAGCTTTCGTGTTGAAATATATAAACCCAAACCCGTTCATAAAATTATCGTGTGACCCGTTATCCAACCCATTAACTTATTTTCAAAATTATTTAAAATAAAATAAAAATATATTTGATTTATAATTCATAATCTATACTAAAAGTTAATGAAATGCAGATAAACATAAATATTTGTATCTTTTTATAAATAAAAAATAAAAACTAAAACAACATATTTAATACATGTTAAAAAATAATAAACCACACAAACGTAATATTTAAATCCTTCTACAAATGAATAATAAAAATTTAAAACAATTTTGTTTGAAATAACAATAATATATAAACATATTCAATTCAACCACATTTTTCATTTTTTGCATAAACAATCCGATGCATATGACATCTTCAACCATAATGAGCACAACCTCAAAGGCAAAGCACCTAAAAAGAAGAAGTTAGATTGTATATTATTATCCAAATTGATATAGAAAATTAAATAATGCATACCACTCAAATTTCAATACCTTTAATTATCAATAGAAAATGTGTTAGAGAATTGTCCTAATTTAGCTTGTTCAACATTCATCGATGTAATGACATCTTCAGTGAGTTCTTCTAAATTAATGACATCATCTAAAACTAAATATATAATAAAATTAGAAATGATCATGTTAAAAAAATAGTAATATATATATATAAATGTAAATGTAAATTACTTTCCTTTCCAAAAAGCCAATCTCTTGTACATAATAAAGCTTGTACTACATCTAGCTTTATTAGTAAATTAAGTTTTTATTTATTAATAAATTACTAAATTGCTATTAAAGACTAATGGGTCCTTAATGGGTCTAATGGATTTTCGCAGATCAACCCGTTAAGATAACGGGTTCATATAGGGTTGACCCGTTATCAACCCAACCCATTTTAGACAAATCTGAACCCGTAAAAAATGTTCGTATTCGTGTCATGTTAATGGATCATATTGAAATTTGCCAAGTCTAATTATATGGGATGCTCTGATACCAATTGTTGGAAAATATATATTGCCGAAGAATAAAAATAAACCAATATGTAACTGAATCTTATTCTAAAATATAAAGAAAATACCTCATACCCAGAAAATAATCTGATTGTCTGGATTTGATGCATGGTATGACAAATCTACCGGATCTTCGATCTGCTACAGGATCTAAAACGCCACCAGATCTGCTATTGAGATCTACCACTGGATCTGCTAGATCTTCTAAAACTATTCTCAGGTAGTCTACCAGAGTGTAGATTCTACTGTATCTCAGGGAAACTCAAAATATTAGAGAATGTATATTTTCTCTAATATGTTCACTCTCTGATTTTTACATATTCTCTCAAAATAAAATTGGATCTCTCACTGGGTCTTTCTAAAATTTGTACCACTAAATAATAGAAACCCAAATTAACTGATATTCTCATTTAAAGTAAAATTTTAAGAAATATAACCACTGTTATCTTGATTTTATCTTATCAATAATTTGACTATATAATATAATAAATTATCTTATAATCAAATTTAATTTAAAATCAAATAGAGAGAGAATTATCTTAATAAATAATATCTTAAGTGGGTTCAAAAGAACATAACTCCAACAGCTCCTTGGTTAGGTTTGGGAGACTTGCTATTATGGATTCTAATGAAAACACAAGGCTCCTTCCTTCAATTTTCTTATGAGGAATTTCAGTTACAACTAGATAATGTAAATATGATTCATTTGGATACTAAAAACTCCTTATATATACTTGGGCTCACTCAATGGTTTGTAAACATATGGAAATCAAGCTTGACAGGGTTGTTTGTCATTCACTATATCTGGATAATTGGGAAGCTATAAAACTATATGGTTTTACCTAGTCATCCTTACAACCACAAACTTTTGTTGGTGTCTTTAATTTCATCTTCATTTGTTGGGCCTAACCCTTTTTCATTTTCAGTCGAGATAAACATTACAAGCTACTTTAAAGGCTACAGTTTATGAAGCATGAGGGGTTCCAATCAACGGTAACCCTTTTTCCAAGTAATGACAAAATTGAAAAATGCGAAATAGGTCTTACAATGTTGGAATGCCACTATTGTCAAAATTTTAAAGACTACTATTGTGGATGCTCATGCGCGGATGGAGCGGTACAAGCTAAACATTCCAACACTGATTTTTAGGATATGCTTTTTAACGAAGAATTTGAAGCTCATACACATTTGGACAATCTATTGTTGAAACTGTAACACCACACTCTCTCTCCAACCAATATTGTCTCCAATTTAGCCACCGCACTTTAGACGGTATGGAGTTTTTGGTCAGACTTCCCAGGGGGTCACCCATCCTAGGAATGTTTCCACTGGAGCACGCTTAACCCCAGAGTTCTTCCAACTCTGAAGCCAAACGCTCTGAAAAAGCCTTGGTTGTTAAGAGAGTGCTTACTTTACATTTGAACCATTATCACATGACCCCCTTTCCACACCCGGACGATGTGGGATTGGACACCGATCTCTGCCAGTAAGGTAGCCTGCTAGTGCCCTTTGCACCCGCCCACACTTACTCTAGCTTTTTAGATCTGGGTCGTCACAATCCACCCTCCTTTGGGGCCCAGTGTCCTCGCTGGCACATTTCTGGCCGGGTACAGGCTCTGATACCATTTGTAACACCACACTCTCTCTCCAACCATTATTTTCTCCAATTTAGCCATCGCATTTCAGACGGTATGGAGTTTTTGGTCAGACTTCCCAGGGGATCACCCATCCTAGGAATGCTCCCACTGGAGCACGCTTAACCCCAGAGTTCTTCCAACTCTGAAGCCAAACGCTCTGAAAAGGCCTTGGTTGTTAAGAGAGTGCTTACTTTACATTTGAACCATTACCACATGACCCCCTTTCCACACCCGGGCGATGTGGGATTGGACACCGATCTCTGCCAGTAAGGTAGCCTGCCAGTGCCTCGCACCCGCCCACACTTACTCTGGCTATGCCAGTAAGGTAGTCTGCTAGTGCCCTTTGCACCCGCCCACACTTACTCTAGCTTTTTAGATCCGGGTCGTCACAGAAATTGAAAAATGCGCTTGAGAGAGAAATACTGGGCTAAATGGTTAGCTTAAAGTGATATAAATACTGAGTTTTTTCATAGGCTTTTAAAGGCATGGAAGTCTTAACATGCTCTTCCTTCGCTTATGATTGATGGGATTTTGGTTTAAGATAGATCTACCATTCATTATCATGTCATTGATTACTTTAAAGCATTGTTTACTAAGGAGCTAGATTCACAGCTTCCTGATCTCTAGATAATGGATAATGTAATTAGGCCTCTTGTTTTCGACGCAGATAACTTTCGTTTGACTTCGGTGCCTTCTTTATAAGAAATTAAATTTGTGCATTCTTTACAAGTTTGTTTTATCAATAGTGCTTGGAAATTATTGATCAGACATGGTTCAGTCGGTCCAATTTTTCTTCAATGCAAGGATGATTACTTCATAATTGAATTCTAGTTTGCAGGAGTTAAGTTTGGAAGAGGTTGGTATGAGTAAGAGTTTTTCTTTACCTTTTGTCTATTTTGGGTTTCCACTTTTCTAGGGTCGGCCTAGGATGCAACATTTTATGTCCCATTCCTGTTAAAACTTAGCCTAGTTATGCTTGGAAAGGTAAAACGCTATGTATAGTTTGTCTTGTAAACTCGATAATTAATTCAATGTTTATACATTCATTCATGGTTTATAAGTGGCATGTTTTCTACTAAAAGATTTGATTATTGCAATTTGTAACTTTGTTTGGACAGGTATGATTGATTTTAAGAAGGTTGTTTTGGTTGCTTGGAGTAAGTGTTGATGTCCTTCAGAAGAAGGTGGTCTAGCGGTTAAAAGCATTGTGCAATTCATTGTCAATTTGCTCGAAAAATTAACATGGAATCTTCTTATTAATAAGTTTTCTTTTGTGTTTAAATTCCTGAGGGAACACCAAGTTGCTTGAGAAATCATTTCTTATTTGGAGCTCTTAAATTTAGGCTGGCTCTATGATGCACTACAAATCCTTTAACTTGGATAACTATTGGATACTAGGTGACAATTCTAAGGTTTGAGAATTGGTTGGATTTTCTTCTCAACTCTGTTCTAAAGGCCACTAACTTAGAGCGGGATCTAAATGCTCCGGTCTTGGAATTATGGCATGCAGACGGTTCTTAGAATATTTTCGATTCCTTCAAATCTAAATTTCAAGAGGTTTATTCTATGATATTACAAACTGAAAAGTCCAAGGGTTCATTCTTCTCAATGTACAGTTTCTTGTAAGGATGTTGTTATATAATCCTTAATAGTTATATCTTTTGTTATTATGTAAACCTTGTATTTGCAGGTTGCCGTTTCACTAATGCGGATGTCGTTTTATGTTACTGGGTTAAATCCAATCTTCGGCCCTATTGCTTTTGTACCGGTTCAAAGCCCATGCTCTGTGCGACACCGTTTCACTTATGCAAAGCCTAACCCTAGTTACTGCGAGACATATATATTGTTATGTTGACACTGTAGCAGGGGATCGAGTCTTTTGTACTAGAGTGAATAGGCATAGAGGCGATTAAGGTTTTTTTGTGTGTTCATCCGTGTTTTCTGTAATCTTCATTTTCTTCTTCTCTCATTTAGTTTTGCTTAGTGTAGAAATCTTTGTGATTTCTTAGGATTCTGATAATTTGTTTGTAATAAGAGGTTTGTAGTTTTGGTTTACGTTTTGTAGACTATTTTGTGTAAACACTTATTCAATAAAGGTTTAGCATAGGCTCTGGAAACAAAGCACTGATGACGTAACCAGATTCATCTGGTGAACCTCGTTAAATCATGTGTGATTTACTGTTTTTCGCTATTTTTCTTTTACAATTGGTATCAGAGCTTTAGGGTTTTAGGAATCGGGGTAAGTCATGTTTGTTTTTCGTTCTTAGAATCCTTTTTGTCTCTTAGGGGTTCTTTATTGTTCTTGGTGTCGTACTCAGTGTAGTCTTTGGAGAATCTGAGAAGGCTCTGCATAAATTTTAATCTGTGTAGGTCCATAAAGATTTTGCAGATACTTTGTGTTAAGTTTTTCTTTGTGAAGATTTGCTCTCAGGTCTTAGGGTTAGCCTTTCGTGTGTCGAAGAACTTAGGACAACCGTCTGTAGGCAGAGCCCTAAGTCAATCGGTGAATCTTGGAGAATTGAGTTTCTTTAGAAGTTTTGTGAGTCAAAGTTTTTCTTCTGTGTTGAAGAAGCGTTCTAAAATATTTATTTTCTAGTTTACTGTAACCTAGGCTTTACCACTCTCTGGAAGGTCCTAGGGTACCGATAACGAAATGTTTAGTGTGTTTCTCTAACTTTGTTCTTTTATTTGTTTCTTATTCTATTATGAATTTGAAACTGTAATTTTTATCTTGAATACATTTCTTTTACTTAATTAGTTCTGAATCTGTTTCTTTATTTTTACAAAGAATACGTCTTTGGTTCTTAATTTGTTTTGAATATGTTTCTGTTTATTACATCTGAATATGTTTCTCTATCTTACTGAATTCGTTTATGTTTTCTTTAAATACTCTGAATATGTTTCATCTTTCTTGTGAATTTTGTTTCCATATATTACTTACTAAATTTGTTTTACAATTGTCAATTATCTGTGTGGTTTTTGTTTTAATCTTTCTCTTTATTGTCTTATGCTATTATGACTTCAAAAATTGAAGTTGAGATCTTCGATGGTAAGGGAGATTTTTTCCTTTCGAGAAAGAATATGATAGCCACCCTGGTACAATTACGGGTGGGCAGAGCTATTGATAGTATGTATATTTCTGGCACTTTTGATGACAAAAAGTTTGAAATGGATGAGGTAGCTTTTAGTACTATTATCTTGCATCTGTCTAATATTGTGTTAAGAAAAGTGGAAGGTATTAAAACTACCTATGAATTATGGACTAAATTAGAACAACTGTTTTTGACTAAATCTCTTCCTGATAAAATATTTTTACTTGAGCAAGTTTTGGCTTTTGTATGGATGTTAATAAAGATTTAGATGTTAATATTGATTTGTTTAAGCATCTTATAATGAATTTGTCAAACTATAATGAAACTTTTTCTGATGAAAAATGTGTTGTTTTATTATTGAACTCTCTACCTAATGTTTATAAAGATGTGAAAAATGCTATAAAATATGGTAGAGATACTTTGACTGTTGATAATATTGTTAATGCTCTTAAAGCTAAGGACCTTGAATTAAAAGCTGAAAATAAAAATGAAGGACTTAGTGTTAGAGGAAGGCAACCTACTAAAACTTTCAATCGGTTCAATAATAATAGTTTTAGACCTAAGTCTAGTAACTCTAGGCCTAAGTCTAAATTAAACAACAGAAAGTGTTACTACTGTAGAAAATAGGGACACTATATAAAAGACTGTTTTAAGAAGAAAAAGGATGAGAAAGAAAAAGGTAGTAATAATAATAGTGTTGATAATGGTGGTCTATATGTTATTCTACTGATATTGATTCTGGTGAAGTTTTGGTTGTTTCCTCTTCAATGCATGTAAATGAATGGGTTCTAGACTCTGGTTGTTCTTTTCACATGTGTCCTGACATAAATGCTTTTCAGTATTATACTAAAAGTGATTATGGTAAAGTTTTACTTGGTAATGATCTATCCTGTGATATCAATGGTATTGGAAATGTTGTGTTAATAATGGATGATGGATCTACTGTTACCTTAACTAAAGTAAGACATATACCTGAATTAAAAAGAAATTTGATATCTATTGGTATGTTAGACGAATCAGGCTTATCTTGTAAAACTGAAAAAGGCACAATGAGAATAGTTAAAGGGTCTTTAGTTTTAATGAAAGGTGTTAGAAGAAATAGATTGTATGTTTTACTTGGGAAAACCTGTGTAAATAACAATAATTCTTCTATTGCTTTAGGTTCTGATTAAACTAGCTTATGGCATGAGACACTAGGACACATTAGTGAAAAAGGCTTATATTATCTGAACAAAATTGTTGTGTTTGGTAAAGATAAGATAAGTAAACTTGACTTTTGTGAAAACTATGTGCTGGGTAAACAACATAGAATCAGTTTCAACTTGAGTAGTAATAATAAAACTGAATCTGTTTTGGAATATGTGCATGTTGATCTATGGGGTCTTGCTAAGACTCAAACTCAATTAGGTAAGATGTATTTTTTGTTTATTATTAATGACTTTTCTAGGAAAGTGTGGATCTATTTGTTAAGAACAAAAGATGATGCTTTTGATAAGTTTAAAGAATGGAAATTGCTTGTTGAAAACAAAACAAATAAATCTGTTAAAACTTTAAGAACTCATAATGGTTTGGAATTTTGTAATGCTGTCTTTGATGATTTCTGTAAATCTGCTGGCATAAATAGACATAGAACAGTTAGGCACACACCTCAACAGAATGGTATAGCTGAACACATGAATATAACTTTTCTTGAGAAAGTTAGATGCATGCTTGTTTCTTCTGGTCTGCCTTCTTTGTTGGGGTGAAGCAGTTATGACAGCTGCTTATTTGATTAATCTTTCACCTTATACTGCTCTAAATTTTAAGTCTCCTGAACATGTTTGGTCGGGTAGAATTCCTAACTACAGTAGGCTTAGGATTTTTGGATGTGCAGCTTATGCACATCAAATTGCAAGGAAATTAGAACCTAGAAGTGCTAAGTGCTTTTTTCTAGGTTACCCAGGAACTAAAGGCTATAGACTGTGGGTGAGAGATGGCCAAGGGTTTAGAGTTATAATTAGTAGAGATGTTATTTTTAATGAGTCTAATATGCCATGCAAAATGAAAGAATCTGAAGTCAGTAAATCAAAAATAGGAAAAGAAGTCAGAGAGTTAGACTTGGACACTTGTAAGGAGAGTGATAACTTTATGAATGAATTTAATACTCCTATACCTGAATCTGAACCCAGTGAGGAATGTACTGAACCGAGCCAGTGAGAAAATCAGAATGTAGAGGAATCAGATAGTGAACCAAATGAAATACAATCCTCTGATTCCAAAACCATAGCTTCCCCAGGTTATCTCCTAACTAGGGATAAAATCAAAAGACAGATTAAATCAAACAAGAAATATGCCTTTGCTGATTTTATGGCCTATGTCTTTGTTACTTTCCAAGAATTAGCTGATAATGAACCTAAAACTTATTTTGAAGCTGTTAGGTCTAAGCATGCTTCTAAATGGAAAGAAGCCATGCAGGATGAGATGAAATCTTTAAATGTTAATAAAACCTGGATCTTAGTTAAACCTCTTCATAACCAAAGGGTTGTAGATTGTAAGTGGATTTACAAGGTTAAGGAAGAGATAACTACTACTGATTCAGTTAAGTTTAAGGCTAGATTAGTAGCTAAAGGTTTTACTAAACTTGAAGGGATAGATTACAATGAAATTTTTTCCCCAGTTGTTAAATACACTACTATTAGAACTGTTTTAGCTTTAGTTACTCAGTTTGATTGGGAGTTAGAACAGTTAGATGTTAAAACTGCCTTCCTACATGGTGATCTAGATGAAACAATATATATGAGACAACCGGAGGGGTTCAAATCTGAACAAAAAGGTGTAGAACTTGTTTGCTTACTTAAGAAATCTCTGTATGGTCTGAAACAATCCCCTAGACAATGGTATAAGATATTCGATTCTTTTGTAGTAAATGCTGGTTTTCATAAGAGTCAATATGATACTTGCTTATATTTCAAAAATCTAATGACTAATAAAGTTGTGTATCTTTTACTTTATGTAGATGACATGTTAATTGGTGGTCTTAATTTCTTGGTTATACAGGGAGTAAAAGAGTTACTCAAATCTGAGTTTAACATGAAAGACTTAGGAACTGCTAAGAAAATATTAGGTGTTACCATTAGTAGGAATAGATCTAAGGGAGAACTGTGTCTGTCTCAATCTTCCTATATTAAGAAGATTGTATCTAAATTTTCTATGGAAACATCTAGGGTAGCTTCTGTTCCTATGAGTCCTCATCTTAAATTTTCTAGTGAACAATGTCCTTCCACTGAATCTGAAAAATTAGATATGATTTATGTTCCTTACTCAAATGCAGTAGGATTTGTAATGTATCTTATGATTTGTACTAGACCTGACTTAGCTTTTGGAATAAGTGATTTAAGTAGGTTTATGTCTAATCCGGGTAAGATACATTGGGAAGCTATGAAGTGGCTATTTAGATATCTTAAGGGTACAGAATTGGAAGGTCTGGTTTATAAAAGGAGCCGAGAGAAAGTTGAATGACTAGGATTTATGGATTCCGACTATGCAGCGGATAGGGATAAGAGGATATCTGTTTCTAGTTATGTTTTTACTCTTTGTGGAAACTCCATTAGTTGGAGGTCTCATCTTCAATCTGTGGTTGCTCTGTCAACCACGGAAGCTGAATATATGGTAGCTACTGAAGCTGCCAAAGAAGCAATCTGGTTAACAGGATTGCTTGAAGAACTTAAAGTTCTTAATAAGGAAGTTGTATTGTTTTCTGACAGCCAAAGTGCTATTCATTTGTGTAAGAATCATGTCTTTCATGAAAGATCTAAGCATATATGTATTAAATATTATTTCATTCGTGATCTTATTGCTAATAATGTTTTTAAGATTGACAAGATTCCTACTGAATTTTATCTGTCTGATATGGGAACTAAGTTGTTATTTGTTGGCGAGTTTAACAATTGCAAAAGTTTACTCTAAATTGGAGTAAGCTGATTTGTTCAATTATTCATTTAATCTGTGTGATGATGTTAGTAAGAGTCTGTGCTAAATCTAGTTTTTCTTTTTCTAATCTTTAAGGATTAGGAGGAGAATTGTTATATAATCCTTAATCGTTATATCTTTTGTTATTATGTAAACCTTATATTTGCAGGTTGCCGTTTCACTAATGCTGATGTCGTTTTATGTTACAGGGTTAAATCCAATCTTCGACCCTGTTGCTTTTGTATAGGTTCAAGGCCCATGCTCTATGCGACACCCTTTCACTAATGCAAAGCCTAACCCTAGTTACTGCGAGACATATATATTGTTATGTTGGCACTGTAGTAGGGGATCGAGTCTTTTGTGTTAGAGTGAAGAGAGGCAATTAGGGGTTTTCTGTGTGTTCATCCGTGTTTTCTGTAATCTTCATCTTTTTCTTTTCTTGTTTAGTTTTTTTTAGTGTTGAAGTCTTTGGGATTTCTTAGGATATCGATAATCTGTTTGTAATCGAAGGTTTGTAGTTTTGGTTTACATTTTGAAGACTGTTTTATGTAAACACTTATTCAATAAAGGTTTAGCATAGGCGTTGGAAACAGAGCATCGAGGATGTAGCCAGATTCATCTGGTGAACCTCGTTAAATTGTGTGTGATTTACTATTTTTTGCTATTTTTCTTTTACAGATGTTTATGCTAAACTTAGTGAACATCATGTCACAATGGGTTGGGTTAAATTTGTATGGTATCAATCCATTCCTCCTTTTCGATCTATTATAGTATGATCAAGATAAGCTGCATCAGGTTGGTTTCTTATTTCCCTCTTGTTGCATTCTTTGTAAATAATAGATTGAAATAGCTAAACACTTATTTTTGCATTGTTCTTACGCTAATGGGATTTAGTTTTTCGAAAACTCTGGACTTCTTGGATTTTGTTAGTTAGTGTTTTTTGTTTTTGTTTTTGTTTTTTTATGTTGGCCACTAATCAATATTTGAATCTACAGGTCTTTGCTGGTTTGTCCTCAATTTGGTTTGCACAAAATTGAGCATTGTTTTAGGAGAAAAAGATTATGCTTGCCCATGCTTCTGTTTTCATTAGGCGCTCTATTCGAGAAACTAATTCATTACAATCTAGCTCTATCTTAAATTATGTTGAGGAAAGATTATTTTACATGAGCCTAGAGTGAAAGGTAGGTCGGGTGAAGCTCTTAAGATTATACCATCTTCTTGGTCTTTTCCAATACAGGTTGAAAAAAGCTTAATACTGATAGGGCAGCTAATGGAAGCCTTGATCCAGCTGGTTGTGGCAGAGTTTTTAGGACTTTGAGGGGTTTTGTTAAGTGATGTTTTGCAATTGAGGTGGGAAATGTCTTTGCTTTCAAAGCTGAATTGCTTGTGGTGATTTATGCATTTGATTACATTAGGAGCTTTGGTTGAAATTTTTTATGGCTTGAGAGCGATTTGACTTATGTGGTCAATTTAGTTATTAAGAAATCTTAATGTTCTTTGGAGGTATAATGCCGCATGGTCATCCTGTTTACAACTCATTTCTTCTATTCACTTTGTTGCTTCACATATTTTTTCGCGAAGAAAATACGGTTGTGGATGACTTTTTTAATATGCAGCTGCTTCAGCTCGGTTTGGTGGTTTTTAATTTATCCTATTTTTGCTCCATCTCATGCAAAGGATATTGAGGGTAGAACTTTTTTTTGGTATTGTTAGTATTTGTATTGGGCGGATCACTCATGTTTTGTAGCTTTTGTCAGTTTTGTTGTTTTCGGCTTTGTTTTTATCTTTTGATAGTGTTTTTGTTTTCTTTTGTAGTTTGAATGAATATTTTTTTATTTTTTATTTTCTTGGCTAGGTTTCATTGTTGCTAATGTATTTATCATGTGCTTCTAGGAAATTTTAATCATCTTTTTCGATTATATTGATCTACTTCTAATAGATGAAGTATGAAATTTTATCTCATATGAACTGGTATCTTCCAATTTAAATTCATGAAACATAGTTTCTCTTTTTTAGGTTATGTCAGTTTTTTATGTTACAATTTAGTTGTCCACCTTAAATTCATTATTATTATTATTATTATTATTTGTTGAATCACTGTAAATTTATATTAGGATTGTTGCTTGTGAATGATTTATTAAAAGAATCCTCAAAATTTCCAATGAAGTAAAACTAGCATTGTTTGGAGTTGCTTTTATTTCTTTCTACATTTTTCTTGTTTTCCTTTTATTTTCAATGTAAGTATGCTATTCTTATTGAAAAGTATCTTTCACTTCTATTGCAACTTCATCTAAAGGTATCTGTGGCATAGAATTGATATGTGGCCTATGAAAATGATGCTTTTAAAAAAAATATTTATTATTTTTGCAATTGCTTGGATTAAGGTGAGGCATACAAAAGTTTTTTTTTTTTGCCAGGGGGAAGAGAAGACTCCACAACTGTCCAGATCATGATGAGAAGTAATATTTTTTTCCACGGCGTTCTCTCACCATGGTGTGAACTGTCGTTTGTCTCCCCTCAGTGAAACCCAGAACTAAGCTTTCTCAATCTCCTTTCTTCTTGTCCCTCATGGATCGAGCACTAACCCACCAGAGTATGGCTTCGCTACAAGAATCTCTCAGGGGATTGGTTCTACAACCTCTGAGGGAACACGAAGTCTCCGGATCAGACAAAATTTTACTTGGAAAAGTGCTAGCAACCTGAGTCTTCAGGTGCTACACTATTATGGAAATCATTTAGAAAACCTGGCGTTTGAAGGCAAAATTCTGTATTGATAAGGTCACAGATAATATCTACAAATTCACATTCGGATCTAAGGGTGATAATAGCATATCTTTAGAGAAAGACCATGGTCTCTCAATGGGGCACACCTAATCTTAAAAGAATGGCCAAAAACCCTATCACTCAAAGAAATCTCTTTTGAAACCACAACTTTTACAATCCAAATGCATGGTCTTCCCCCAGTTTTCATTCATGAAGGAACAACTAGTAGAATCGGAAATATGACAGGAACAGTGCATCGGGAGTCTCTAAACCACAGATGTATCGTATCCAGCAGCTACCTTAGATTCAAAGTTGACATCTCAACCACTAAACCGATCCCCGCAGGGTTTTTCCAAGATAGGGACAACAGAGGGGAGCTTTGGATACAGTTCAAATATGAAAGACTGGCAGACTTTTGCTACACTTGCGGGGATCTCAATCATGTCACCGAAAAATGCACATTTGCAACTCCAGCCACCATCACTACAACTAATGGTATTACAGCAGGTCTATGGGTCGTGGCTTAGGGAGGAGCACGACAGAGATTTGCTCTTTGTTAATATCTCAAATTCTGATGCCAGTCAACAGCAAGTTACATGAGAAAGGAAACTTTGGGATAGAAACCAATTCCAAAGAAGTTTAACTTACCACTTTGATGAAAGAAAGAGCCTCAGAGGTTTTGAAGGAGCAGAGGTTAACACTAAAAACGCCTTGATTATATCAAAGGACAAGACAAATGCAGATTTAAACTTAGCTAAGGCTATCTCCCTCTCGTTGGACACCCTTGATAGGACTCTCCACAGACAGCTTTCTGGAGACATTGGAGAAATACAAGCTGCAGTCCTAAATCAAGTAAGGCTCTCCAACTATGACCCCCAAACCCTTGCCACTTAGGCCACTGGGCTCATCCAACAAATTGGTAACCTTAATGCCAACATTTCAGATGGTGTTTCCCCAAATCTCCTAGGCAAAATCGGGTTGGGCCCAGCTTACCGATCATCTAACCAAGCCTGCCTTCACAAAAGGGACCTCGTTGCTCTCAACTAAAAGGGCCGCTCCTCTCCAACTGCTGAGCCCAAGTTCTAAAAGCCATAACAACACTACCTTAGACTTGTCAGATAACACTTCGATTGCCTTTTGTCCTCAAAATCCTCCCTTTCAGATGCAGAGTTCCATATTGAGGAAGCTGTCTCCACACCCGAACACTTTTCGCTTGGCCCAAGGACTCAAGAATTAGGAACGGAAGCCGTTGTAGAAACTGAAAGAAAGATACCCAGAGACCACGAGGTTTTGGTGGACGAGCTAGAAGGTTCTTGCATGATATGGGGTAGTCTTCGAACTCCCACGAAGATCCAGCTGAAGTTTGGGATTTTCAGGTGGCCGAGGAGGCAGATCACAACATGCCCCCCACCCCCATTTCCTCTAAAAATTCTATCATGGAGTTGCAGAGGTCTGGGAGACTGGGACAAGAGAAATGCTTTGAAAGGTCTAGTCCGCACTTACAAACCACTTTGTATCTTCCTCATGGAGACAAAAAGCAAGGAAGCCTAGGTTAAAAAACTTTGTTACAAGCTTGGTTTTACTAATGGTGTTTTTGTGGACCCTGTGGGTAAAGCGGGTGGCCTTGCTTTAGCTTGGACAGATGATATCGATCTAGAATGTGTGTCCAAAGAAGGAAGAATGCTGGAATGTTTTGTTAAGAATGAGAATGGGCAAACGGTCTAGAAGCTTTTTGCTGTGCACAGTACCCCTATCATAGTGAAAAATCTCTGTTTTGAAATAAATTGGAACTCTCGATCCTTTGAGGCACAGAGCCTTGGCTCATTATTGGCGATCTCAACGAGATATTGGATGAATCAGAGAAAGAAGAAGGAAGACCAATCTGGGGACGCCATCTCTTCCTAAAAACCTTCATCAGCAACCTTGGTGCAGTTGATCTTGGATTTGAAGGACCTCGATTCACTTGGGATAATAGACATGTCAGCCCATCCTTCATTAGAGAGAGGCTAGATCGATGTGTTGCTAGCAAGGATTGGCTGCATTTTTTTGAAGATGCTAGAGTTTGTCACATGGGAGTGGAAGTTTCGAATCACTTGCCAATAGTCCTTGACCCTCATCCTTTGATCATAAATATTAAACGACCCTTCTGTTTTATAAAAGCTTGGTCGGAATACCTAAGTTGCTTCTCAGTTGTCCAACAGGCTTGGTCCTAAGAAACTAAAAGAGGGATGGCGAGCCATATTCTGGGTAGACGCCTGAATAATACAACAAAAGCTCTATCAGCCTGGAACAGAAATCACTTCGGTTTAGCTTATCGTCGCATTCGGGAAATTGAACACTGGTTGAAGACCAGTTTTTTCAATGGAGAGAGGGGCCGACTCACTCAAAGAAGCTTGGAGGATGATCTAAGAGACCAAAGGAGGCATTTAGAGCTCACATATGCCCAAAAATCTTGTGAACTCTGGCTAAATGAAGGGGATAGGAACTCCCGCTTCTTCCACACAAGCAACACAATGCAGAGAAGAATGAATTTTGTTGGAACCATTTTAGATGGCAACTCTTGGCTTAAAACCCCCCTCAAATTCACTGCTATTTCTTGGAAAATTTTAAGCTTCTGTATTCTTCCAGCAACCCCCCTTCTCAGGGTCTTAACTTTGGTCACACAGTCATTTTTGAGTTAGATAACAATGCAATCCCTCAAATTCCCACAAAAGATGAAATCAGGATTTGCATTTGGGACTTGCATCCCCTAAAAGCCTCGAGATTTGATGGTTTCCTAGGGGTCTTTTTTATAGAGATCAATAGAGTGTGATCAAGGAGCAAATGGTCAAGACTGTCCAAGAGAGTTTCAGAATCAAAGCGGTTACACCCGATCTAAATAAATCCTTCATTGTGCTCATCCCGAAGATCAGGCAGCCAAACAAGTTCTCAAACTTCAGACACATCAGCCTTTGTAATTTCTACTACAAAATCATCTCAAAAATCCTGGTGAATTGGCTCAAGCCATTTCTAAACTGCTTCATCTCCCCAAATCAAGGTGCATTTGTCGAAGGTAGATGGATCGCGGAGAATATGGTTATCGCCCAAGAGATAGTCCACAAAGTGAAAAATTACAAAGGAAAAGACGGCTTAATGATCATCAAACTTGATCTTTAAAAATCCTTTGATCGGATTGAATGGTCATTTGTGATGGATGCTTTGAAAATCTGGGGCTTTGATGAAGGAGTCAGGAAATGATCTACAACTACATTAGCACGGTCAACTACACTCTCTTTATTAATGGCAACCAAGTTGGTTCTCTAGACCCGGAAAAAGGATTGAGACAGGGAGATCCCTTATCTCCCTATTTGTTCATAATATGCGCTAAAGTCTTCTCAAGAATGATAAACAGCGAGCAAGCCATTCAAGGAATAAAAATAAGCCGAAATGCCCTTGCCATCTCTCACATCCTTTTTGCAGATGACATCCTTCTAATGTGCAAAGCCAACCAGTCAAATGCTAATGCAATTGCCACAATCATTGAGAGTTTTTGTGTAAAGTCTGGTCAGATGGTGAACAAGGACAAGTCTCATATACTATTTTCCAAGAATACAAGCGCCAGAACCCGTTTGACTGTCAAATGCACTCTTTCACTTAAAGATTTGAGAAATGATGGGATTTGTCTCGGTAACAATTTCATTATGGGAAAGAGCAACGTCAAGGAATTTGGGAGGCTAAAGGACAGAGTGCAAAGCCGGTTAGAAGGTTGGAAAGCTCAGTTGCTTTTTAGAGCAGGCAAGGCAACCTTAATTCGTTCGGTGATACAGGCCATCCCGATTTACTCATTCTCTACGTTTAAGGTTCATGTCACCCTCTGCGACTCTCTGGATAGTCTGGTTAGTAGATTCTGGTGGTCTAACTCTCCTAAAAGAATAGGCATTGCATGGAAAGCTTGGAGAGATTTATGTACCGCAAAGGAACAAGGAGGGCTCGACTTTAAATCCTTTAAGGATATCAATTCCTCTCTTTTTGCTAAGTTAGCATGGAAAATGGCTACCAGGGACAATGTCCTTTGGGAATACATTTTAAGAGCCAAATATCTTAAAGGCTCATCTTTCTTTGCATATAAAAGAAAACCAGGAGACTCATTTGTCTGGAAAGGAATTCTGAGTGCCTGTGACCTTGTCCACAAAGGTTCTTGCTTCAAGCTTAACAAGGGCTGGTCAGTAGACTTATGGAATGACCCTTGGGTTCCTTCCCTTGAAGACAAGACCCTAAAGCCTAAACCAGAGGCCTCTTTTGAGAGAATTCAGAAAGTTGCCCTCCTTATCAACCACTCAAATTCCGAGGCCTCCTGGAATTTGGATATGCTAATATATCTTTTTGATGAAGAAACTGTTAATGAAATAAGGAAACTCAAACCCACTCATGGGGCTAATGAGGACAAACTCTTATGGACGGCCACTAGCTCAGGTACCTTTTCAACCCGGAGTGCTTACACCGTTCTCAATGAAAACAACACAAGAGGAGCGACTAACAGAGTCTGGAAAAAGCTTTGGAAGTCTAAGATTCATGAGCGCCTTAAAATCTTCCTTTAGAGACTTGCTGCTGACTGCTTACCCACAAATAGTAACATCTACAACAGGATTTCAAAAGGAGACATCACTTGTGCTCTTTGAGGAGAAAATGAAGTAAATGCCATCCACTTTTTCTCCAAATGCCCCATTTCTAGATTGGTAGGTTTTACTAGCTCATTTGGTCTCCGTATCGATTTTATTAATGCAACCACCCCAATGGATCTTGTACAATGGTGCCTCACGCAACCATGCTCAAACGATCTCAATTTGCCTTTAATTTGTGCCTGTTTCTTTTATGCAATTTGGTTTTCTAGAAATTCTAAATTGTTCGAAGGTAAATGGAATGTAGCCCTTGTGGTGGAAAGATGGGAATCTTCAGTTAAATAGTTCTTAGCCCCTTCAATTATGGATATGACGTCTATAGCTCCTTCTCAAATTGATTGGAAATGGTACCCCTCTAAGGCAGACATCTTAGCAATAAATGTGGATGCAGCATGTACTAAGGGTAATAGTGCAGCTGTTATGGTTGCCAAGGACAGCTGTGGGAAAGTTATCATAGTGGCTTCAACCAGATACCAAGCTGTTACTGCTGAGACTATTGAATTGAAAGCTTTAGTTTGGGCAATGTCCATTGCATCAGATCGTGAATGGATAAAAGCTGAATGGAGAAGCGATGCTAAAGTGATGGTGAACTGTGCTCTCTCTAAAGATGAACCTTTTGCTTGGGATATGTGGGAAGACTATTTTCTGCTGTGAAGATACCTAAATGATCAAAAATGGTCTCTCACTTGAATTCCTAGGGAAGCAAATGGAAGTGCTGACGTTACAGCAAAGCTTTCCCTTCAGTTTAATAAAGATTTTTTTCTTTTTGCATGTTAATTTCTCATCCTTGCCAGCTGAAATTGTTTTCCAGCTTTTGGCAAAGGAATCAGGTTTAAACTCTTCTTTGTAATTGTTTTGCCTTGCCTTCTGTGCTTAATGCAGTCCTTTTAACCAAAAAATAAAAACTTCATATGAAGGTTATTTACCAAAAAAAAAAACTTCATCTAACAGTTTCAACCAAAAAAAACTTCACTAAAGGTCATTGAGGTGGAATTGCTTACTTCAGTTCTTAGTTTTGGAATATCACCTTGGATATTGTGATCAATTTTGTCTATAAGAGCCCAATAGACCCATTTTATAATGGGAAAAAGCCTAAAAAAATGAAAAAAAAAACCAATTTTATATCTATCCAATCTAATTAGTAGTTTAAACCGACCAATTGATGAATAATCGGATTTGATTGTGAGATCAATTTGAATTAGATAAAAATATTTTTAAACTAATTTTATTGGACCAAGTTGATTATTTCTTAAATAAGTTGGTTATAGACTAGTAAAATGATATATTTTTATTTCATTAATTTAAATTTAAATAAATTTTATAAATGGATAGATAAGTTTTTTAATAGATAAATATAATTAAGTATAAACTAATAATACAATCATACTTATCATTTAGTAAAAATCTTTATAGATTTAGTGGGTAAATCACTAAATCTTGTATTTTTATGCATCTTTTAAGGTTTTCCTTTACAAGTAATTTTTTCTAATTATTGTTATTATTAGTATTATTAATTAGTAAAATAAAATTGGATCACTCCACACACCTAAGGCTCTAATAAGAAGTACCAAGGATGAAAATATCGGTATCGACGGAAATATCGAATGTCAAAAATACTGAAATATCGATGGAAATATCGATATCGATAAAAATATGAAAAAAATGACAGAAATTTATAGAAAAATGTGGAAATTTTTAATGAAACTTTAGGATATGCTTATTTATTAGATATTTTATCAATTTAACTATAAAAATTGAAAAAACATTGAGCGGAAATCATATTTCTCATATCAAAAGACATATAACACTCGCTGACAGTAATGAAAAAATAATATATTAAGTAATAAATTATTCATTAATTAAAATAATAATACGAATACATAATTACTTAAATATTATTCAATATCATATAAAATTTATTGGTTGTTGAAATTTTTCACTCACTTTCTTATCTTCATTTTTAACAGTGTATTGAAAAAAATATTGATAAAAATACATTTTCTTGATTAGTTTTGCATGTATTTGTTAATATGCCAACTATATGGATATAATATTATATGTTGTTATGGGGATTTTTGGGATATGGGTTAGAGAACCTCCCAGGCCCTTTCTGGAGCTCACAAAGAACACTGTGGAGGACCCACCAGTCACGAACAGACGAAGCCCAGACGCAGCGTGATCTTGGACAATGGAGTGAATGAGCCTCGTTGACCTTCGGTCCTCGGTTTGAATATTTACCTTATTCACCAAGTCCAGGTATCATAATCCCAGCCGATGAGGATTCATAACCCTAGCATCTGAGCCGTTGAAATGAGGTACTTAAGGTAAGGTTAGGTGAGTGGGAAGGGGACAGTTTTCTGGAGATTTGAACCCTAAACACTCCCTAACAACCCTAGACTAGTCACCATCATCACCTTGGACAGGTTTCAAAAGGGCCCCTAGGCGCAGAACTCTAGGTAGGTTGCGCAGTGGGATACCTGAGGGAAACCTGAAGAAGGTTTATGGGAATTGCCTCGTAACTAACTTAAGCATCGGAGTGGGAACGCTGGTGATACCACCGGCCCCCAGTCTGATGCCATTGTCTTATCTCGCAGGGGTCAAGGATGGAATCCAGGATCCAGTCGGGGAAGCACTGTGTGGCATCAAAGTGACGAAAATCAGACAACAACATTGGCGCCGTCTGTGGGAAATGAAAAATATTAAAGTTGTGTAAAGGTTTGGAAATCACGTACGACCATAATCACCAGAAAAAGGATCATCGGGAAGAATCATGACCTCAAGAGAAGAAGTTTGGCGGCAAAACCATTATTGCAGCTAGGTTAAAGAGTGTGATATGGAGGATCAGCTGGAAGCAGGACTTGAGAATAGTAGCGCCGAGCCATCGAACAGGCAAGCCAGGGACAAGCAACCCAAAAGGACCAGTACTATCCGTCATCGGGAAGCCAACGACTTTGTTATCACAGCTACCCCTTCGAAGACGTAGTGACAGGTGAGTAGCCCCGTGATTCGAGAAGACCCGCATGTCCGTCGTCGAGAACCGCTTGGAGCAATTAATAGGGCAAATGGTGCAGAATCAAAACAACCATCAGTCCCAACTTTCTTTGACACATAAGAGCCAGGTGCCTGTGGATTCCCCACGCCCCCGTGCACGACCATAGGAACAAAGAGAAGGAGGAGTGGTAAAAAACAATGTTAGAAGTCATGGAAGGAACGACAGGAGGCACAAGTGTTCAAGGCAGCTTGATGGAGAGGTTTGGAGGGATGTCAGAGCCTCTCCATATCACCAGCCGGACAGGCAAGGAAGTTCCAGGCACAAAGCAGTCAGCGATGCTTTCTCCTTAGCCCATGAAGGTCTGGATTTGAGCAATCTGAGAGCATCCCTGGATGCCAGGAGAAGAACACGAGCTGAGAATGAGAGGGCCAGAGCCCGAAGAGAAATGGGACTTGAATGACACACTTGGTGGAACTCGGATGAGGAAAAAGCTCGCATTAGGGCAGAGGAATGGGAGCTACTCGAAGAGGAAATCAGAAGGGACGTAGCAGAAGTTGAGGCGCAGAGGCACGCTAATCTAAGAGACCTCCATGTCCAGGTAAGGGCCCAGGCTCATTGCACAGTAGAGTCCCAGTCCACCTCACCTTTCACCTTGGGGATAAGGCAGGCTGCTTTCCCACCTAATTTCAAAATTCCTCAAGTGGAACGTTATTAGGGCCAAATCGACCCTGGAAAACAACTAGGGGCATACAAGGTCTGGATGGAATTTGAGGGAGCTGAGGATGCAATCATGTGCAGGGCTTTCCCGTGAACCCTTGGAGGAATGGCTAGAACATGGTTTACTAATTTGAAGCCAGGGACTATTGGCTCTTTCAGACAGCTAGAGGAAGCTTTCGATGCTCAGTTCCTAGGGGCTCGAACAGTAAAGAAGCCTCTACTCGCCTCTCTTCGATCGTTCAAGGGCAAGGAGAGTCTCTGAAGTCATTCATTCAGAGATTTACAAAGCCATGATGGAAGTCGAAGAAGGAAAAGATGACCGAGCCCTGTAGACCATGCAGGATGGCCTGAGAGATGAGGATCTGATTCGTTCGATAGCAAGGAACCCTCCTCAGACTTTCTCTGAGATGTTGGTGGAGGCACACAAGTATATTTCAGTAGAAGAGATCATTGAGTCACGGAGGAGGTCCAGGAAGGAGCATGAGAGTCGAAATGACTCACGAAGTAATCAGAAGAACGGAGTTGTAAATAACATGACGCGTGAGGAAGTACTGATGAAGATTGAAAGAAGCAACATGCTGAAAAAGCCATTCCTGATCAAGACACCACTTCGGTATCGGAATAGGAAGAAGTATTGGAGATACCATAGAGATTATGGTCATGAGACTGATGGATGTCAGGAATTGAAGGAAGAAAAATAAGCCCTTATCCAGAGGGGACACCTGCAACAGTTTGTGGCATGAGCCACCAGTCAGGCCGGACTTTCCAGGAAAGAGCCAATCAAGGAGGCTGATACATCTTTAATACCGCTCCGACCAGGAGAGATTAATGGAAGTGTGCAGACCATTGTAGGAGAACCAGACATGGGGGGGAGTTCCAACAGGGCAAGGAAAGAGTATGCGAAGGATGCTCGGGTCATGTAGGAGCAGTTTGAAGTGAACCTAACGACCAGGCAGTCAAAAGCGCCATGGGGAAATCCTTTCTTGTTAACCTTTGATGATAGAGAAGCCCTGAGCATTCACCACCCCCATGATGATGCAATTGTGATAGCAGCACAGGTGGCCAACCACATGATATTCTGCATATTGATAGACACAGGAAGTTCGGTGGATATCTTGTATGCCTAAGCTTATGACGCAATGGGGTTGAAAAAAGAGGCACTCAAGCCATTCAAGACTCCTCTCTCGGGTTTCACAGGTGAGTTAGTGTTTCCAGAAAGGTCTATTGAACTCCCTGTTACGGTGGGAAATGCCCCTGACCGATCCACAGTGATGACCAACTTCTTAGTAATGAAGACCCATTCGGCATGTAATGCCATCATTGGAAGACCCACCTTGTACGCATTAAAGGCAGCAACCTTAACTTATCACTTGTTGATGAAGTTTCCTACACCTGGAGGAGGAACATGATGCATTCGAGGAGATCAACATGAATCGAGGAAGTGTTACGCAACCTCACTGCGTAACTGAGACATTCACGCAGAATCAATGGCCATCTTCTCAGGCCCCAGGCAGGAAAATAGTAGTTCGCAGCACGAAATGCCCAATCATATGACGTTCCTGACAACCTCCAGGCAAGAACACCCTGAGCAAATGCGAAACCAACCCCAACATAAGAAGCCCTCCCTGAGCTGGAAGGCTCGAATCAATCAGGGAGTAGTTTCTCCCTCGAGGGACCTCAAAGTGAAAAGTCTCCCTCCGAGCAGCAATGCTCAGAGCCAGCTAAGAAAATGGAAATCATGACGACATGCCAAGTATTGATCCCGAGATCATAATTCACAGATTGAATGTAAACCCTGACTTTTGCCCAGTCAGGCAGAAACGAAGGAGCCTCAACCCTGAGAGTTACAAAGCAATCATGGCAGAAGTGGAGAAATTACTAGATGCTGGGCTCATAAAGAAGGTGCTCTATCCGGATTGGTTAGCTAATGTGGTTATTGTCAAGAAGAGCAACGGCAAGTGGAGGGTCTGTGTGGATTTCACAGACCTCAACAAGGCATGTCCGAAAGACAGCTTCCCCCTGCCTCGGATCGATCAGTTGGTGGAATCTACGGGAAGTAATGAATTATATAGCTTCTGTGATGCGTTTTCAGGGTACAATCAGATCAAAATTTACCCATATGACCAGGAAAAAGCCTCGTTCATAACAGACAAGGGGCTTTACTGTTACAAAGTGATGCCATTTGGGTTTAAGAATGCAGGGGCCACCTACCAGTGGCTAGTTAACAAAATGTTTGCTTAGCAGATAAGGAAAACCATGGAAGTTTATGTGGACGACATGTTGGTTAAGAGTGTTAAAGCCTCGGAGCAACTGACTGACCTGGTCCAGATGTTCTCCATCCTCAAGAAGCATAAGATGATGTTAAACCCAGCAAAATGCGTTTTTGGAGTATCTTCTGGAAGTTCTTGAGGTTCATGGTAAACCAAAGGGGCATCAAAGCTAACCCTGATAAGATCAGGGCAATTTGGAAATGAATTCTCTGACAAAAATCAAAGATGTCCAGAGACTGACTGGAGGAATAGCGGCCCTGAATCGATTTGTGTCCAAAGCGACTGACAAGTGCCTGCCATTTTTCAAGACTCTCAAGGGACCCAAGAGTTTTGCATGGACAGAAGAATGTGAGGAGGCATTTACTCAACTCAAGCAGTACCTGGGCTCAGCACCATTGCTGTCCAAGCCAGTGCTCGGAGAGACACTTTTATTGTACCTGGCCATTTCAGAGACAGCAGTCAGCTCTGCCCTCATCCGCGAGGAAGCCTCGGTTTAGTACCCAGTCTATTATGTCAGCAAAGCTATGATGTCAGCCAAGATAAGGTATCCGACAATAGAAAAGCTTGCCCTAGCTTTTGTTGTTTCATCCAGGAAGCTCAGGCCTTATTTCCAGGCCCACGCCATCACTGTCCCAACTAGTTACCCATTGAGGCAGTTACTTCAAAAGCCAGAGACATTAGGAAGGTTGATCAAATAGTCCATAGAGCTTGGACAGTTTGGGATTTCTTACACCCCAAGGACAGTAGTAAAGGCTCAGGCAGTCGCCGACTTCATCGCTGAATTCAACGTGTTGGAAGGAGTGGATGACTAATCCTTGGACGCTGAAGAGGTAATGGGACATGAAGACCAAACTACATTCTGGACCTTGCATGTGGATGGCTCATCGAGCAAGCACGGTAGTGGAGCTGGATTCATCCTCACTACGCCAGGACCTGACTTTGTTCAACTTGAGTACGCCATCCGCCTCGAGCTTAAGGTAACAAACAACGAATCTGAATATGAAGCTTTGATTGCAGGCCTAAGAATGGCAAGATTGATGGGAGCTAGAAGACTACGAGTCTATAGTGATTCACAGTTGGTCGTCAGGCAGGTAAATTCGGAGTACCAGGCAAAGGAAGGCAGCGTGGTGTCATACCTGGCCAAGGTAAGAAACCTGCTTGAAAAATTTGAAGAATGTCAAATCACTCAGGTACCAAGAGAAAAGAATGCAGATGCAGATTCACTTGCTAAGCTTGCCTCTGCGTCAAACTTAGAGCTTACAAGAAATGTGCCTTTTGAAGTACTCACGGAACCAAGTTACAAGAAGGAAGAACATGCAATAAACCAAGTGGATGATGAGCCCAGGTGGATGGATCCAATAGTCCAATACCTGACAGAAGGAATCCTGCCTGAAGATAAGCTGGAGGCTCGACGTTTAAAGTACAAAGCCCTATATTATACCTTGATAGATGGGGTGTTGTATAAGAGAGGTTTTTCCCTCCCTTACTTGAAATGTCTGGGTGCAACCGAAGCTGACTTTGTCCTGAGAGAGGTACATGAGGGGATTTGTGGCAATCATTCCGGGGGCCAATCGCTTGCTCACAAAATAATCCTTCAGGGATATTATTAGCTCACTATGAAGAAGGATGCACAAGTTCATGCACGGAAATGCGATTCCTGCCAGAGGTTTGCCAGTGTGCCAAGGAAGTCCCCTGAGCAGCTCCCTTCAATCACCAGCCCCTGGCCCTTTGCTGAGTGGGGAGTCGAACTTATTGGCCCCTTGCCAATGGGCAGAGGTCATGCAAAGTATGCTATAGTTTCAATTGATTACTTCACCAAGTGGGTGGTGGCTGATCCGTTGTCTACAATAACTGAGGCTAAGACCTCAAATTTTATATGGAGATCTATTGCGTGTAGGTTTGGCATACCACATACCATTGTAACGGACAATGGTAGGCAGTTTGATATTCGGAATTGCAAAGATATGTGCTCAAATCTGGGAATCAGGGTAGCTTTTTCAGCCCCATTCCATTCGTAAGTGAATGGACAAGTTGAGGCGGTCAACAAGGTAATCAAGAACAACCTGAAAGCTAAGTTGGATGTGCACAAAGGAGCTTGGGTGGATGAACTCCCAAAAGTTCTATGAGCGTATCAAACCACACCTAGGTCTGGAACTGGCGAGACCCATTTCTCTCTAGCATTCGGGGCTGAAGCAGTGATACCGGTGGAAATTGGAGAGCCAAGTCCTAGAGTCAAGCACTTCAACCTCGACAGAAACGTCGAGCAGATGCGTTTGAACCTTGATTTGATTGAAGAAAAGAGAGATATGGCACAGATTAGAGCGGCGGCCTACAAATAGAGGTCAGCAAGGTACTACAATTCTAGGGTAACACAGAGGTGTATTAGGTAGGGAGACCTGGTCCTAAAGAAAATAATGCTCAACATTAAGGAGCATGGTTCAGGAACTCTCGAACATACATGGAAAGGACCATATAAAGTAATTGAAGTATTACACCCAGGCACGTACAAGCTAGAAGGATTAGATGGAAAGAAGTTGTCTTACCAGTGGAATGTGGAGCATTTAAAGATTTACTATCAATATATCAATGTAATGACGTTAAGCATTTGTAAAACACTTTTATTTTTCAATAAAGCAAATGCTCATTCAGGAACGAAACGCCTTGTCGATCAAAACTCTAAGAGCCTCTTATTACCCTCTCAACGGGCCTGACTCGAATTTTAGCCGGTAGCTAAAGTCAGGCCCAGGTTCTGAATGAACCTAAGTCTCTAGTTATCTGCTCAACGGGCTTGACTCGAATTTCAGCCGGTAGCTGAGGTCAGGCCCAGGTTCTGAATGAACCTGAGTCTCTCATTGTCTGCTCAACAGGCCTGACTTGAATTTCAACTGGTAGCTGAGGTCAGGCCTAGGTTCCAAATGAACCTGAGTATCTCATTATCTGCTCAATGGGCTTGACTCGAATTTCAGCCGGTAGCTGAGGTCAAGCCCAGGTTCCGAATGAACTTGAGTCTCTCATTATCTGCTCAACGGGCATGACTCAAATTTCAGCCGATAGCTGAAGTGAGGCCTAGGTTCTGAATGAACCTGAATCTCTCATTATTCGCTCAACGGACCTGACTCGAATTTCAGCCGATTGCTGGAGAAATCAGGCCCAAGTTACTTTGTGAGTCAAAGTCAAGCAACAGAAAACTCTCCCTTATCCTGAAAGAACATGCCAGAGTTCAAGGGGGACAGCAGTGGGAAGATCAAGTCATCAACATTACACTATGAAAGAATAAGTTAAGTTCTAAATTAAATTGTCCTCAAAACATAAAACATAAATTGTCTTCAAAAAAAAAAAAAAAGACAGTTGAAGGAAAAACAATATTGGTGGAGCCTAGGAAAAGGAAGCGTCAGGTGCTGAAGCAAGGATGCCAGAGTTAACCTCCTCAGTAGGTACCGGAGTTGGAGAACTGGAAGAGCGGGGGTCGTGGCTAGAAACAGGGACCTCTGGGCCCTCAAGTGCCAGCCCGTTAGAAGGATGACCTGCTTGGCCAAGGGCAGGGAGGTCCTGAGACGAGGCATGCACGAGCCCCAGGGACTTCTCCAGCACAGAGAGGTCCATGCCAGGGAAGCAGACCCGGGCTTCCTTAATTGTAGTGTCAAATTGCCCATCAGCCTACTTCACCAGGGTCTGATAAGCCGAGGAGATAGCATCGGCCTTATCCTGCTCAAGCTTAACTTTTTCTAGGGATTTTCTAAATTGGCTTTCAAGCTCCTGGTGAGCATGGATCCTGTTCTTCAGCTCCTCATTTTTCCTCTGGAGCTCCATCTCCTTCCTAGACAGCACGAACTCGAGCTCAGCCGTGCGCTGTTTGGCCCCCTTCATTTCCCTTTCCATATCTTTGAGACGAGATAAAGACATGTCAGCTGCCTGGAGCTCAATCTCCACAAGCTTATGGACCTTGGAAACTAAGAAGAGGGCCTGCAGGAAACGATACTTATTAGGGCTCAACATAATATAAGATAAAGGAAGAAGAGGAGATACTTGGGTAAGAACTCACAGAAGCCAGCTAACGCGATGCCTCCTCAGCCAGGGAGGAAATAAGGGTGTTGCTACGTCGGTTGGCCTCCTGGGAAGGAATCTCCTGAATAAGAACAGCCAACGTGCTAACCAGATGGGAAGAGAGGCGCACCATTTCAGCCTCAGCCATTCCTATGGAAGGTTCCTTGCTCGTTAAGGAAAGCTTTTTCCCTTTGGAGGAAAGCTCTTCCCCAGATTGAGATTGTGATTTGGAGGCAGGTTCTTTCCCTTCGGGGCAGATGCGAAGCCCCAAAGGGTGGAACTGTGTGTTAGCTTCGCTGACTTCAGAACCTCACTGAGGTTGGTCGACTCCTTGGGCAGGTGCCAAGGCAGGTTCCTCCGAGAACTGCTTCTCCTTGCCTGACCACTCATGGCTACAAAAAACCAGGAAACGATAGTTAGAAATATCACAAGATAAAAATATGCAAACATGAAGATTGCCCCTAATTCATACCCAGGGATAATCTCCTCTGAGACAAAATAGATTTGTAGTCCCTCTCGGTGAGACTCAAACCCAGGATGGCGTCCACCATGGTACTGCTGGCTTGACCAAGAAGACGGGGGGATGAACTCCATCCATGACCTCGGCCCCTAAAGCACCGAGGCATAGACACCTCATACATGGTTCCCTGGGATCAAGCCTCCCAGCAACCACCAACAAAGTTTCAGTCCCTCTGCCATCCAATGATTTCAGGCAGGAATTGGATGAATTTCCTACTACGAGGATAGACATAGTATAGAGCCGCTTGCCTGGGAACCAGTCTAATCTCGAAGAGGGCCTGAATCTCCGAGGGGGTAGGGTTTGATTGAAAATGTTCCCTCCACAGCAGGAAGGAGCAGAACATGGACCTCCAGATATTGGAGGGGGGCTAGGTTAATTTCGGTGAAGAGCCTCCAAATAAAGGGGGCTAGAGGTAGTCTAAGCCCACAATTAAAAAACCAGCTACTCAGGGCTACCTTTCCAGGAGGAGGGGAGCTGGCAGACTCCCCTGCGTTGGGAAGCATGGCAGTCACACCCTCAGGTAGAGGGAACCTCTCCAACAAATTGGCCAGGCCTGATTTAGTCAGGTCAGACCTGGCGAAGTCGCAATCCCTAGATATGCCCCTAGGACCAGTTTGTTCCCTTGCAGTCCTAGTGGCTCTAGTGGCCCTAGCAGCAGGGACCAGAGACCCTGAGGGACATGTCACATCAACAGCCACTAAGGGTTCGCCCACCTCTGGCTCAGTCTCCTCTGAGTTAGAAATTTTTACAAACCCAGAGTTAGAGCTTGTGGGAGAGAACACGCCGGCAAGTCTCCTGGATTTTCTTCTGACAAAAGGCAAAGGCTTGAGCTCTTGAATGGACCTAGGTTGGGGGCTGTGGGAAGATTGAAAACTGATAGGGACAACGGGCAATTGTAGCAGCGGTTCACTGCTGCTACTAGTAGAAGTGTCCGACATCTGAAAATAACAAGGAGGACTGTTAGGCAGGCAGGAAAGCTTCTATACTATGAACGATGCAGACACGCAGGCAGGAAAGTCCTATGCTATAAACAATGCAGACACCTAATCATCAGATTCTGCAAGACTGAGGCAAATGGACCTGATCCTTTGGGGCTTACAGGGAAAGAATGAGAAAGGACCAGACTGCTACAAGTTTCAAGGAAGGAAGGAACAACCTAGGGAGGAACCAGTAGCAATGAGTACCGTCGAAAACAAGTCGCAAAAAAAAAACAAAAACAAGTATACATCATGCTCCCCACACAATCATCCATCAAGGAAGGAAAGAGGCTTACCTTTGAGTTTGAAGAAAGAGTCTTTGTGTGGTAGAAGTCTTTGGCACGACAAGTCTCCGACAAAGCTAAGTCATGAAAATAAAAGAGAAATGTTAGAATGGTTCAAAAAAAATGAAGAAGGAAGAGAAGCAAGCACAAACACTTACTTGAGAAACACTAGACCGAAGGGTGAAGCAGAGGAAGACGAAGATCAACGGAAGATAATAAGAAGAATCCTAGAAAAATGGTGAGAATCAATGGATGTGAACTCAAAAACTTGGTATGAGGATGCCAAAATGAGAGGAAATTGAGATTTTGGGGTTAGGTTAGGAAGTGAGAAGAGAGTGCCTACCCACGTTCCAGTGTAGAGGGAGGTGAGGCGGCGAGAGTCACGTCCACTTTCTCTCTCCCACGCTGACTGTTATGGGAAGCGCAAAAAGTGCTTGACACTATACCAACGTGCCCCAACCGTCGGATCAAAATGAACGGACGTGATAGATCATGCATTTAATGGTAGCATACCTTTTTTGTAAAAAAGAAAAGAGTGGGCCCTCAAAACTAGCACTAAGTTCGCGCCCAGGCAGGGCAAAGGCATGAACTAAAATTTCTAAACAAGTCGAGAAGGCCCATGCAGGTTCTCTGCCCCACAAGAGTGAAGACCACCCTAATTGAAAATCGGGCTAGTCTTGGGAGCTAGTGTTATGGGGATTTTTGGGATATGGGTAAGAGAACCTCTCAAGCCCCTTCTGGAGCCCACAAAGAACACTGTGGATGAGGCCCACCAGTCACAAACAGACGAAGCCCAGCCTATCAGGCAGGGTCGAGGGCAAGTCCAGATGCGGCGTGATCTTGGACGATGGAGTGAATGAGCCTCGTTGACCTTTGGTCCTCGATTTGAATATTTACCTTATTTATCGAGTCCAGGTGTTATAATCCCAGCCGATGAGGGTTCATAACCCTAGCATCCGAGCCATTGAAATGATGTTCTTAAGGTAAGGTTAGGTGGGTGGGAAGGGAATAGTTTTCTAGAGATTTGAATCCTAAACACACCTTAACAACTCTAGACCTGTCACCATCATCACCTTGAACAGGTTTCAAGAGGGCCCCTCGGCGCAAAACTCTAGGTAGGTTGCGCAGTGGGATAACTGAGGGAAACCTGAAGAAGGTTTCTGGGAATTACCTCGTAATTGACTTAAGCATCGGAGTGAGAACGCAGGTGACACCACCGGCTCCCAGTTTGACACCATTGTCTTATCTCGCAAGGGTTAGGGACGGAATCCGGGATCCAGTCAGGGAGGCACTGTGTGGCATCAAAGTGACGAAAATCAGACAACAACATATGTAATTGTCTTTGTTGATAGTCATGGTATGAATATAATATTAGTTGGCTCTATGCATAATTGTTGCCTGTTGATGGTTGAGCTTGAGAATATATACATAAGTTTTTACTTGATGTCATTCTATAAGTATCAATTGAATAACGTTTATATTCATTTTAAAAAGTTAAGTTTTTTGCTATGACATTTATATTGTACATTTTTCTGTACATGTATAGTTTTTTTCTACAACACAAATTCTAGGCCTACATGATCTACTTTCATAATTTTTATATTGCATTGCATTAGTGTAATATTATTACCACTTCAGACTTTTTCGTAATTATTTATAATTTCACAAGAGTATTCATTGATATTACCACTTGAGAGAGTTACTATCAATAGTTTGAAATTCTAAACATGTACCCCTGGAAAGGGCTGAAGCACAGGGAGTTCTAGTTAGTTATCTCATAAGCTTTCAAAAAAAATAAACACTTTTAGAATCTACTTCTTCAGGGATCACTCTTGGAACATTTATAATAACATTTTATGCTTGTAGAGTAATTTTTGGATAAGAATTCTCTTTTTTATCATCTAAATGAACCAATTTAATTCATTAATATATTTTATATAATATTAAAAAAATATTATATTTTAATATTTTATAAAAAAATTAATGAATATGTTCAAAATTTTTAAATTTCTATGGATATTTCATAAATTTCCATAGAAATTATGAAAATTTTAACCAAATTATGAAAAAATCAACATGAAAATTTTGACAGAAATATTACAAAAATATAAAAAAAAAAACCAAAATTTTTTTATAGAAATTATGGAAATTACTCCCTTTTGTTTTTTGAAGCCAAACTTTTTATCCCTACCTCAAAAAAAAAAAAAAAAAAANAAAAAAAAAAAAAAAAAAAAGTGGAAAAATTCGATTTTTTGATCCTTCTAAGAACATATACACCCATTCTCTGAAATCGCAAAACACCCTGGTAAACCCCAAACCCACAGACCATCGCACCCATCCCAAAACCCCAAAGCCATACAAGCGTTCAGCCATGTCGTACTTCTCAGCCGCCAGGTCCGTCCTCCGATCCGCAGGGTCTCGCAGCGCCATAGCTTCGAGGCTCACCAAACCAGCGCCTTCTCCATTTCGCATCCCGAAACAAAGCATAAACCAAACCCCCCTCTCTAATCGAACTTTTAGGTAACACATCCTAAACGCATTTCATTTCGTTAATTCTCATCCTCCTCATCATAGTCTGTATATGATTTTCGCATCGTGCTTACTGTTTGTTAATGCGGAAAAAGGTTGCCTGTGGAATTGAGCTGCTGCGTGGAATCGATACTTCCTTATCACACCGCCACTGCCTCTGCGTTGCTCACTTCGATGCTCTCTGTCTCTCGCCGCTCCTACGGTTGGACTCCTGAAGGTATTCCCCACTTTTCTTGGAATTGAAATTAACTAATAGATTCTGCTATTACCCTTCTCTTAACTTTCTAATTTAGATGATAGTTCTGGTATGTATGCTCATTTCACTCTTGTATGCAAGGTATTCTTGAATCTGTATATGTATCCTTGAGAGTTGGACTTAGTAGGTTGTAAATATGTAACTTTTGCTCAGTTCGCTAATTTTTTTTTGTTTTTTTTTTGTTTTTTTTCTGTTGTCTGTTACTGAAATCAAATCAGGGTTCCTTTAATCGTTAATCATTTCATACTTGTTTCTAGGTTAGCTTTGTTCCTAATGAATATGTAGAAGCTACATTTAGAGGAAATGTTTACAAATTAAGGAAAATCATGGTGGAATAGTACTAGATCGTTTGTCAAATGATAACCACATTTTGGGTAAAATATGGTTGGCCCCATGATAAATTCCTTGGTACTTAATGAATATAAAAATACGTGAAGACTTATGTTTATAAAATTTGAATATCAACTGTATTGTTAGCGGAGTATTGTTGGGTAACATTGCACCCGTCAAAGGGGCCTTTTGTATTTAATCAAGTGAATTTCTTAATTAGTTTGACGTCTTATTTTCATAAGTGCACGTAAAGCCGTTAACTTTATGGGAACTGAAAAGTAAATTTGTTGGCTATATCTCTCTCTGTCTTGCACAATGAAAGAATGGATATGCCTTTTTTCTTTTGTAGGGCAAGACAAGACTAGATGAGGATCAAGCATCAAATATGGAGAACTTGGATTTGTTTTTATTGTCCAACTGTTGAAAGTATTGGTAAATGTTCTCTTCAGTAGACCAACTGAGAGAACCATCTTACTAGGGTTGATAATTTAACAGATGAAATTTCTAGAAATTCTTAATCATTTAGTTACTTTTTTTTCCTTCTTTGAAACAAAATTGCATTTTGCTTCCATATTTGTTTATTGCTTGACTATTGGGCCAAGTTTTTCCTTTCATATGAAACTTTTTCTTTTGGAAGGCACCAAAAATGAATGAAGACCAAATGCCCAAAATTTGGTTTGATCTTTTGATGTCATCTCTCACTTTGTGTGCATGATTTTGCAATTTTTATTAATTACTCATGGATTGAATCTCTTATGACTCTGTTTTCATATGAGCCATGGAAATCTTGACTGGCAATGCAGAAGTGTATTGCAGAATTTTACCTGAATTTTAATTTTAATGTTCATTGTTATTCACGTCAGTTTAATCATATAAGGATAATACTGTTTTGTTGTATTCACCCAGCTTGCAATGATGATGTATGATGAATATCAGAGGGTTCGAGGAATGTTTTATGTACTTGCGCCCTAAAACAAGGTGGTGAAAATGTACTTATTATAGAAGTAGAAAGAAGCAAAACTTGTATGTTGGCTTCCTGTATGGGTTTTATAATTTGTTGTAGAGTCAGATAGGATGAGTATCATGAATTGATGATTTGATTTTTCTTATCAAAATTTGCTCTACACTTACTATAAAATCTTTTGGTTTCATTGTGTTTATTTGGAGAATAAGTTTTCTCATAATGGTTTCTAAGAAAGTTGCATGTTCTGAAATTTGTGCATTTATGTTGAAGATTAAATTACCCAGTGCCAGGTTGGTATAAATCTTTAACTTATAGAAGACAATGATATCTTGACTAGAAAGTTAAGACACCATCTATCCATTAAATGGATGGATCAAGTTGACCATGTCATAATGCAATGACTTTCATGTTTACTTGGGGGCTCGTATCTTTCGATAGCTTTCATGTGATAGCTAATGAAGCATAGGAGCCTTAATTAGATATTTATTAAATATTATGCGAATCTTCTGAAATGTTCAAATCTATTGGGCTTTTTCAGATTCTTATATTTGAATGAACCCAAGTCAGTGCTTTCGATTTTATGAAGTAGAAGTCTTCCATCTACTGGACATAATATGGTTCATTTTAGATGCATAATCATATGGCATTGTGATAGTTGGAAAGATTTAAGCAAGGTGACCATGCTATATTTAAATCAATCATGTCCAGTCCAAATAATAAGTAGGAAATGTTAGCAACAAAAGTATGACTTTAGGTGAATGAGAATGTGAGAAAGATTAGTGGGTTGATTTCGATTGTTTTGATTAATGTATACACATGAAAAGAAGATAGGCCTATGAAGGCTGAGAACAGTGTGTCTAGATGGAAACTTATAACGTTTACTTGCCGCACCCAAAATATTTCGTTGTTAGCATCAGAGTTTCTATATTTTGTAGAATATGATAAAACCAAGCAACCTATATGTTTGTTGCTAATAATTGACTGCTATTGGTGTTAAGTTTCTTAGTTAATGGTTGGATTCTGTTTTCTACTGAGATATGCTTTTGGATATTTATGTCTTGCTTCCACTTAAATATTCTGTTGAGGGCTCTAGACATAGAGGATGAACTAGGGACAAAGTAGTTTCAATTTGTTGCCTCTTTTGTGGCTTCATTATTCTTCCTACAATTTTTTTTTGACTCTTGGTTGCTTTTTGTTTAGGGCTGTGATGACTTCTCATTAGCTGATTTCGGATTTTAGAAACTTGCTCGTCCCCACCCTGGTTAATGGCCTTTAGAAGTTTCAGTTGTGGACTATAGTATTGAAATGGGAGCAAGATTGAGAATAATGTTCATGATATCCTCATGTTTTACCTTTCTTGCAATTTATGGGAAAATAGTTGTACATTCTTAATAATCTTCATAAAAATTTATTTGTTTTTCTTGCATTCTAGATGGATATTTGTTGTTCTGTTGAGATACGGTTCATTGATCATTGATCGTAATTTTCATGGATTTCAATCACGTTTGTAAGACTTGCTGGAGGCATTACTTATCTTGCTTGAACCCTCCTCCCCTTTTTGTCTTTTTCCGATTTGTGGCATCATCGAGTCCTTGAATTTAAAATTTCAAAGAAGGGTGTTTTATATGCAAGCATTGAGGCAGCCGATCTCATGGTTATACAAATGATTAAAAATAGTTCCAAACAATGTACAAATTATGATGTTAATTTTTATTTTTATTTTTATGCAAGTTATGGATTCATAATTTTCATGGATTTTGTACCATCTTATTTTTTCAAATTCCAAAACAAATTCTCAGACTAGATTTTATTAATCAATCCCATGCAATTATGCTAGATCCTATCTTTATAACATAAAATAATAAACGATCATATTTTTTGAATTTTAATTGCAGCCCTTAATATACCATTTTAAATAAGATTTAGTCATTTAAATTTATGAAAATACATCTGCAGTCTCTGCATGTATATGTAATTTTCATTATACTTTTCATTTAAAGTATATATTATTTTTTCAATAATAGTTGGATAAGAACATAATGATAACTTTATATACTAACAAAGACTATGAATGTATTATTATAAATTTAAAAAATTAAATTAAATTTAAACTAAATTTTAGTAGGTGAAATTAAAATTAACCCTATTTTTGTGAATGAAAAAGTGAAAATATCCGAGGCAATGATTCAACCGGACAATGTGAGAATAATTGTCAATGAGGAGAACGGATCTAGTTGCCAGTGATCAGGATGGAACACTAGACATAAGGCATTGTTCGACACGGGAGCAAGATTTGACCGGCAATGAAGGTAGAGCTTCGTTGAGGAGATTAAGCGACCAAAATTGAGAAGATTAGCGACCAAAATAGATACCATGCGGAAAGGAAATACCCACCAAACAGATTGATGCGAAGCTTGCATGGTCTCCGATAAAAGGGATTTTCCAGAAAAAAATAATAATGAACTAATGGATATTATAATGAGAAGGCTAGGATAATTGAAAAGAAAATAATATTATTTTTAGGCTCTTTGAATTTTGAGATGTATGACATTTTGTACTATAATTTTTAAAATTGACAGTTATATTTTTTATTAATTTTAAAAATTATTATAGTATTCTTTATCATTATTAATTATAAAATAATATTGTTTTTTTTCCACATGTATTTCATGTGCGATATTAATATGAGTAGTTTTGTCTTTTTTCAGTTCATCTAATTCTCTCTTATAAAAGGGTTTGAAAAAAAGAAAAAAAGAAAAAAATTGAAAATGGAAGAATAAAGGATTTTAGATATTGAAAAATAAAAAAAAAATTTAAATTCATCTAATCTCTGTTAATAAAAATTAGAAAGAAAATATAATACTGAATATATATTTATTTCTCTATATGAACAAGATTTTGGAATCGTTCTTACAAGACAAAATTTTTACATTATCTATTTTAAAATATGCTGCTCTTCTCCTTTCAGTTTTTATTTTTTCAAACCCTTTAGAGAGAAAAAGTTAGATGAAAAAAATAAGATAAAAACTACCACAGTTGATATTGCACGTGAAAAACATGTGGAGAGAACATTATTTAATTGATAATGATGCTGGAGCAACATTTAAAGTTAATATGAAATATGATTGTCAATTTTAAAAGTTAAAAATACAAAGTGTCACATTTTAAAAATTAAAAGCATAGATAATAAACTTTATATTTATTGTATTTTGTAAAATAATGTACAAAAGAGAGTTTATATACACGTGGAGTAAAAAATTAACACTGAAGTTGAATTGATGACTAAATTGAAAGGAAAAAAATTTAAAGACGAATTTGTAATATCTAATATATTTCAGGGTGATAATAATTATCCCAATAATAAAACATAGCTGAGTTCCAAACATAGCTCAACCCCGTGAAAAAAAAAACAAAAAGAAAAAAAGAAAACAGCAAAAGTTTTGAAGCAATAATTCCAATCTTGCTCTCTCATTTGAGACCTTTTAGTTCTTCAATGAAGCTGCACAAATCTGAGTACGACGAGCCTCCTTCTTCAACAGCCCTCTTTGCCATTTCACCAAGTTCATTTGCTCTGCTTCTCATTTGCTCTGCTTTCTCACCAACCATTATCTCCTTCACCGCCTTCTCGATCTGCTCTCTTTTCACAAAATCCCCCACCATCCTGATCCATTTCCGAGCACCAACACCAACCCCAATTCTCAAAACTTCAGTAATCAATTTCTCGTTGTAGAATTGCTCGGCGAAGATCGGCCATGTTACCATCGGAAGCCCTGCACTGATACCTTCAAGCGCCGAGTTCCAACCACAGTGAGTCACCAATCCTCCTACAGCTTCGTGATCAAGAATCAGAACTTGGGGTGCCCAGCCTCTTATGATTAATCCCTTATTTTCTATCCTTTTCTCGAATCCTTCAGGTATCCAATCTTCCTTTTCATCTTCTTCCCCTTTTCTCTTCCTCACAACCCAGATGAATTCCTGCCCAGATGCCTCAAGACCCATTGCAATTTCATGGAGTTGAGAAGCTGAAAAATTTGTGTTAGTTCCAAAGCAAACATAAACAATCGAATTGGGTTTCTTAGAATTGAGCCAATTCGAGCAGCTATGCTCATCAATGGAGGATGTTCTTCCTCTATGTGCTTTATCTTCAGCGCTCTTGTTGCAGAGTGAAACTGGACCAATATGCCATGCTTTTTTCTCCATGACATTCCTGTAGTGATCAGCATAGGCGGGTTCAAGCTCGTAGAAACTATTAATAAGTATTCCAAAGCTTCGCTTTTCGGCTTCTTTAGCACTCTCAAATAATTTCGTGAAAGCGTCTTCGACTCCATGTTGAAGATTATCTGGGAGTTGGGTTCTTACCATCTCGATTCGGTCGGGTAAACCAGGCAAGACAAAAGGGTCAGTCTCTGATGAAACATTCTTGTACGGTTGATGTCGTGTTAAGCTGTCGATTGCACACATGGAGAAGAAGCTCGTACCTTGGAAAACAAGCCTACGAATTCCATATTTGGAAGCAATATCAGTTGCCCAGGGGAAGAACATATCAGCAACGAGGCCTTGAGGGCGTAGCTCCTGAAGAAGAAGATCCAAAGGCTGTTGGAGCAAGGAAATAGCGTGGAAGAATTTCACGCCTGAATCCTCATCCGTGACCAAATCAAGATTCTCAAGGCCTTCAGGCAAACCGGCTTCTTTGGCTGGAAATTTGATGATTTTGAGGCCGATCTGGAGAGTAGAGGCCTGAGATTTCTCGAAGGTTTCGGTGAAAAGTGAGGCGTTGAGAGGGGTGGTGATAATGGTGGTTTTGATGCCTCTATGAGCAAAGAGTTTGGCCATGTCTATGATGGGTAACATGTGGCCTTGAGCCATTAGAGGGAAGAATAAGACATGAACAGGGTCGGTTTCAGTAGCCATGATTGATGCTCTGCTATAAGAAAAGAGTTTGAAATATCACCAAGGCATATTGGTGTTATATATGAATGCCTCTTTTAAGTGACTCTCAGTTAATAAGGTTTGGTAGTTTTGGCTTTACATACAAAATGATGCATATGTGGTCAATTATGTACAAAGAATAATTTATATTAGCTTTACTGTTGATCAAAAAAGTGTTGTATAATCATTGAGTTTATGATTTTCTATGCCTATGCCTAAGTTCTGTTCTTTGTAGAAAATTATGTTATAAAAACGATTATTTGCTTTGGTGATTTTTAATCTTTAATATATTTTACTCATTTAGTTATAATATATATATATATATATTTATTTTGTTGATATTTTTGTCCCGTCATTTTAGTTTATTTTTCACTGTTAGTCTTTGGTTCATTTTATTTTTGTTTATTTTATTTTTAGGGTGAACCANCATACTAGTGAGTTTAATTTTATGCAATGTATATTTTTCCCACAAAAATAGTCTCCAAGCTTCACCAGCAACATTTGTTATCTTACCAAGATTAACCACAAACCCTACAATCCAATAACCATTACGATCACGTATATCCCCTCCAGCACCTGCCATACCATCAGTCCTTCGAAAACATCCATCAATATTCAGTTTCACAGACCCCGCCTTAGGTGGCTGCCAACATAGCCGTCTCTGCTGCTTGATCTTCTTCTTTTCATTCTTAAGCCTAGCAGAAGCCATCTCAAAAGCTTAATTTGTGATATTGTTAATAGGATTATGAGATAACTCAAACTGGTTATCAAAAACAGCTTTGCATCTCCACTTCCAAAGCAACTAGCAGCTGACACTAAACACAACATTCCAGTTAACAAAATTAAGACCCGTTTTGCATTTGATTTCATTCTTTCTCGTTAGATTAGCCGCCAACCAATCCTTGCAACCATACAAGAAAAAATCTGAATCCATATCCAGGAACTCCTAACGCAATCCAAATATCCTTAGCAATACGACAATCCTTTAACACATGCATAATAGTTTCATTATCTTTTTTACAAAGAGGACACAAACTATCACGCCTCATACCATTCCTTTGCCTGTTAACATTAGTTACTAGCCTTTCATGCACCAAAATCCAACAAAAAAGTTGAACCCTTTGAATTACATCCAAACGTCATATGCAATTCCATTCCCAAGAGGAATTAGAATTCAACCAACCAACAAGAAAACCATAAGCAGGTTTAACACTGAAAGATCCATCTTGAGAAGAACCCCAAATGAACTTATCTTTCACCTCTGAAAAACCATCCAATTGAACATTAAAAATTTACTTCATAACCTCCAAAGGAACCAAATTTTGCAAAATAGAAACATTCCATATGCCATCCTGAAGCAAAATCTCCCACTTTGAGCTTCCAATCAATGTTCAAATTATTCCCAATATAATTTTAAAGATCTTTCCCATGACACCAAACATATTCCCAAAACAGAACTTCCTTGCCATTCCCGAGTCTCCACACCAAACTTTTTTTTTAACAACTTCAAACCCAAATTAAAACCTTTCCACTGACAAGAGATTCATTATACTTATATCTACTTTTCAGCACCTGAGTCCACAAACTAGACTTATCTTCTTCATTAAAAAAGCTTGATTCATAAGATTCGCCTGCCTAATATCAAGATCTCTGAAGTTCCTTGTTTATAGATAGTATCCCAATTAATTAAATGATTTTTTATTTCATCACCTTGCCAATAAATATCCTTGTTATTCCTTGACATATATCATCACAAACATATTTAGGAAAACTCATGACTTGCATCTGATAGATAGGGATCAAGCACAAAACAGATTTCACAAGAGTCACTTTCCTAGTAAAAGATAAAACTTTAGCTTTCCAAGAAGAAAGCTATGTCGTCATTTTATCCAAAATATAATAATAGATGGTAGTTTAACATTGTAAGAACGCATAATCATTGTGATATTTCATTATAACAATTCTATTCTGTTATAAATAATATTCTTTAAAAGTTAATAGATATTTTTTCTCACATTCAAATAAATGACGGATATTATAAATGGTTCTAAGACTTATATGATCTTAAAATAGCTATTGAGTGATGCGGTAAAATTAATGTGTTATTATTTTATTGATCGATAAAGTAATATGAATTAAATACGTATAAGTGAATTTTAAATGATAAATGATACTCCAGTAACAACAAAAACAACCCAAAAAAAAAACAAGATTTCATTTTTCCATAACTTAATCAACTGCCCACAAAATATTTATAAAAAGTTAAATTACCATTAATATTTTTCTAAGATAGAAAAGTTATCCAATCAGAAAAGTCTTCTAACCCTCTAAATCAATGCTAAACTTTTTAGAGTTAAATTTATTTTAGTAACCTCTATAATATAATTTGTTAAGATAGAGTGACAATAATTTATTTGAACACTTAACATTTTAAATTTGTAAAAATTTACATTTTAGATTAACATAATCATTGATGTACTTTGGTACCCTCTTAATTTTTTTCCTTATCAATTATCTCAAATATTAAAAAAGAATTCATCTACATTTTTTTCCATTTCAAAACTTTTATTTATCTTAAATTGCTAAATATAAATTTTTATCATGAAATTTATTTTCATCCTACATATTTTTTCATCGAGAAAATATTTTTCCATCCTAAATTTTTTCCCTGAAAATTTCTCCAGATTTTTTTTTTATCTAATTGTTTATTCGTCCAAAATTTTTATAAAATACAAAAAGTTTCATGATAAAATTAATTTTAGCCATTTATGATAAAAATAATTTAGATGAAAATTTTTTAGAAGAAAAAATATTTTAGCTTAAAAAAAATTCATGATAGAAAATATATAGAATGAAAGAAATTTTTAAGATAAAATAAATTTTAGCAATTTAAAATGAAACTAATTTAAAAGAAAAAAATATGTACAATGAAAAAAAGAATTGAATGATATATAATTTTTTTAGTAATGAAAATAAAATTTAGATGAAAAAAAAAATTAGAAGAAAAAAATTAGGTGAATAAATATCATAGGATAAATTTATTTTTATAATAAAAAAGTATATAGGATAAAATTTTCATGATAAAAATTACTTTTTAGCAATTTAAGATAAAATAAAAAAATTTACTTATAAAAAATTAGGTAATTTTTTTTATATTTTAAATAATTAGTAAAGAAAAAATTAAATTTTAGAATGAACTAAAATACAGTATTTAACATATTCAATTAGATTTAACCTAATTGATTTAAAAAGTAACTTTATGTAAATATGAAAGTGTTAAATGTTGAAATTAATTATAGTAATATCTAAATGAATAAATTTAATTTAAAAAAATATTAAAATGTATTTAACTTAATTTTTTAAATGTAATGTCAAATTAATATGATTTGATAGGAAGAAAAAAAAAGGGCCTAAAGAGTCTCAATTTTATTTTTCTCAACAAATTCTTATTTTTCTAATGATCTAGATCTCAAAATCGATAAATGTAAAAGCTGAGAAAAAAAGTAAAATAAAAGAAAAATAACTTTTTCATTAAAAGAATGATTATCCAATTTATTTGGCAACAACAAAAAGATTATTAGTAATCCGTGCCAAAAGCCTCGGTGGATTTTACGTGTTTTGCTTTTCACTCATCGACTAATATTCTCCAATTCATAAAAAGAACAACGAAAAAAACAAGCAATTAAAATGGAAAATAAAGGCCAAAAATATTGAAAGAAAAAGGTAGAGATATTATATCAATTACGAGGGGGAAAAAAGGTGTAAAGCTTCAAAATTTTCACCTATACAAATAACAAATAAATGGGAAAATTTTCAAGCAGAGGCAGAGCAACATCTCGTTTGTTTAGTAGCAGTTACTTCATGATCAATATGGACAATCTCTTTGGCAGCATGAAGACTCTTTGTAGTGTTTTCATTCAACATTTTAGCTTCTAAACACTTCTGGCTTGTGATTTCATGGATTTTACTAATCATATGCAAAAAAGCTTCCTCAACGTTTACATTCTCTAAAGCTGAAGTTTCCATGAAACACAGACCTTCTTTCTCTGAAAATTCCCTTCCTTCTTCTTCATCAACTTCTCTGTTCTGACCCAGATCACATTTATTCCCTACCAGAACCACCACCATGTCTGGCTTCCCAAACTCTCTCAGTTCTCTCAGCCATTTTTTCACATTCTCAAATGTTGCTTTTCTTGTTATGTCGTACACCAGTAATGCTCCTAGTGCTCCACGGTAATATGAACTGGTTATTGCTCTGAATCTGTAGAACAAAATTGATGGATCAATGAGCACTTGGTGTTTGGGCTTTGATGGATGTTAGTTGGGCATAGGCCCAAGTATTCTTCATCCTTGTATTAGATGTAGGTACTTTGACAACAACAAAAAAAAGAAAAAGAAAAGGGTGTTGAATTCTATCTGTGAATAAATAATGAGTATCTTTTAAGATATTTAATATTATCCATATTCCAGGCAGTTTCTTTGGAAAATGCCTAGAGTTCAAATGTTCAATACCTCAATAGCATTTTTTTTTAATAAACATGTGATTATCAGTTATATTGCAATATAACATACATTAAGATGAAAATTATTATGCCAATGTGATAGTGATGTAGCAATAATCATTTATTAAATGATGACATTTAGGGATCTCAAGCCATATAGATGTAGAGCCAGAGGATTCTGTCCTTTTTTGTTTTCTTTTAATTAGAATTTTGAGAATAGTAAAATAATTTCTAGCATTCCAATTGTCAATAAAGTGATAAATTCCATTTCAGCTCGATTAGAACCTATTAGTTAGTACTTAGTATAAACACATGATATTGAAAAAAAAAAATTTAATTTAACTCAAA
>QANX01006691.1:0-15622 GCA_003254975.1 Ochetophila trinervis
ATTTCATGAAAATATGTATTCATTAAGAGTTAGAACTGCAACTACATTTATAAAGAATTTTAGCACTATACTTTAATGAAATTCTTGAGTATAGTGCTTATATTTATTGAAATTCTTGAGTGATACTCAACATATAAATGCAAATGTACACTTTTTATATTGAATATTCGATTTCTCAAATTGTATCAATTTTGAAAGAATTGTTTAGACTACCAACTATTAGCAATGTTAGTTTACCCATGTACCAATTAGATAGGAAATCAAGTAATCAAGGGTGGTATTTCACTCATTTTGACAACAATTATATTTATCATTGTTACAATATATATGTTTAACCAAATAATCACTTCAGATGAGATAAATAAGTATTGAACAATTGATAAGCTAAAAACTAAGGTATCGTTTGTTAACACCTTAGTAATATAGCAATTGAAAAGCTAAAAACTAAAGAAGGAAACAAAGGAAGGAAAATAAATTATTATTTTGTTTACGGAGGTGGCCGTGTAGAAGGTCCACTGCCGCCTAAATTCGCTGCAGTTGCTTGGCTTGTTGTTGCAGATACTCGGTTTGTTGCTCCAATTGAGTCTCCATCAAAGCTTGCCGCTCAACCATCGTACTCTGACCCGCAACCAAACTAGCACACATGGCCCCAATGCGCTGAAAGGACTCCTCGACAGAGAATGAGGAAGAAGAAGGGCCCTCAAGCAGTGGGAAAGAGTCACTCGAACCCTTTGTTGTAGCAAGGATATCCACATAATCCTCACCAATCCCATGATAAGGATAGCTCGGTTTTGTCCATTTGCTTTGCACTTTAACAAACCTATGACGACTGAGAGTAGCCTCGGTAATCACATCAGCAAATCGAGTCATGTGCACATCATCGCCAGATAAATCCACTTAAAAATTATCAAAATTCTTCATCAACAAAAGTGGATAAGGTAAAGACTTGTTCAGCCGGTGAACTCTCACAGTTTGTCGCATCTGTGGGAGAATGATAGAAGCTAGAGGTACTACGAGAACACCTTGCTGCCTATTCAGCATCTTATCCAAGAAATAGAAGTCCGTAAGTCAAACCTCATTCAAACTGCTTGCTCGCGGAATAACATTGGCACTATACAAATGAACTAATTCCAGCAGACGAATTCTCAAATTGGTAGTGCCATTAACCGTATCGTACAATGAACAACCATGTTTGGGCGCGGGTAGAGTAGGCGTGTAAGACAAACGGTCTATAGCTTCCTATAACGCGAACTGGGGATCAGCTTTAACACGATCCTTAACCATAACAAAATCGGGATCCGACCTCTTAAATAGAGGCAAGAAGTGGCCGAGTCAGATGAATCTGACGATCCTTTATAGAATAAGTAACCATTTCACTGCCAGAGTTGTCTTTGCCTTCGATGTTGGCCTAAAACTCCAATACTAACTGAGGATAGTAAGCCTTTTGTAATTGAAGTACGCCACCCCACCCTAGTAAATCAAAAGCATCAGTCAAATGGAGAAGATAATCAATCGTGGCACTAACGGATTTTTCCACAACAATGGAATTACGTTTCCTTTGTTCACACCACTTAGCATTAGAATGAGAAGCGAAACGTGATGCATCAGATTCAGTAACAGCCATTTCTGTCTCATCCGCTCGCCGTCGAGATCCCCAAGATAAAGATTGAGTCGAGGGCCTGAATTTAGGTCTAGATGATGCACGGGTACGGGTGGTACCAAAATGAATATCAGACTTATGAGCATCACCACGAGGTTGTTCTGTTCATCCCATGACTCCCAACAACCAATATCGCCCACACTCAATCCCCTCGGGTAGAAAAATTACTAATACTAGAGTACCCACCCACTGCACACTGCAAAATAAACAATGCCGATTGATATTCGAACAATAATAAATCTACATACCAACTATAATCGAGGAAAAAACCAAAGGAGGCCTTAAAATGCTTGTGAGCAAAGTCAATATTTTCCCTTAGAAATTTTGATCAAACACTACAGTCAAACATACTCGCGTTAAATCACACCAATCCACAGTCATTCACAAAACCAAACTCAAGCATTATGGGGCATAATAAATAGACAGCCAACTACTGTAAAAGACTTCCATAAACATGGACTTTTAGAAGTAAAGGAACTCAAGGAAACCCTTATCCACACTATTTTGATGCAATGCAAATGCTTTCCACATCCCATGACCCCAATTTTCTTTTTTCAGGACTATTAGTTCTTCAAAAGGAAAATAAGCAATGTCAACATTAACGAAACCATACTCGGCCACAGTCATCCACAATTAGGGTGTCAATTGCTTTTTATATATTGGAAAATCCAAATAATTTTAGAAAACAATGAACACATAGTAACCGAAAACATTTAGGGGTTGGGAAAGTATAGAAATGCTATAATTCAAAGTGGTAGTGTATACAAATGAAATTTTCTAGAATCGTTATTTGTCACAATTTTTTTTTAAATTCCGTTTTAATACTTTTTTGTTCATCTATTTGGTGAAATTAAGTAAAAAAAAAAAAAGGCCTTACCAAAATTATGAATACCGGCCAATAAAAATATGCAAGAAACCGAAAAAAGAATAAAAAATTCAAACAAAATCCTAATAAACTATTTTAAAAACAAAGGAAACTCAAGAATACATGGGAACAATTTATTGTGCCCTTTTTGTGTGCTTTCACTTGTCCAATATTGCATTCCACATTTCCAAACAATTATATTTCACAAAATAGATGAACATTATAAACAAGCAGATATTACAACAATTGAAAATTTTCCCCATTTTTTTCTCACCAAAACTGAAAAGAGATAGATCAGAAAGAATACTCACCTCTAACAGCATTGCGAATGTTAAACAAAAACCTTACATCATTAACCATAACAATAATGGAAATGAAAATCTTATAACCTTACAAAATTGGATATAAAATAAATAAATTAAAATAATAATCCTTACCACACATGTAACACAATACAGATTACCACGAAGAAACATCACAAAAACCATGAAATAATTGAACAAAGAAAGCTCGAACACATCCGCAAGCTCATTAACAGATTGGCGACGTAACCAAGGACCGACAATGGGTATGCTCAGAAGGGGCTGCCGTCGCGTGGTTGTAGGTGTGGGCTGAGTGGGCTGGCTGAGGATATTGGCTGGCCTTGGCTGCTTTACGAATGGGCGACAGTGGCGGTAACATGCGGCTTGTCCGAAGTGGCTGAACGTTTTGGGGTAAAGGAAGGGGGAAGGCTGATATGAAATAGAATTTGGAGAGAGGTTTGGGTGCAATGTTAGGGTTGAAATTGTTAATGGTTATGGTGAATTTGGACGGGTTTAATGGGTGGTTTGGGTGGGTAAACGGGTTTGGGTAGTAATGGTCATGTTGTTAATTTTTTTTAACCCATCAGGGGAAGAGGCCCCTAGGCGCCATGGCAAACGCCTAGTCTGCCTTTTAAAATATATTTTTTTTCAACCCATCAAAGGCAGAGGCCCTTAGGCAGTAAGCCAGGCACCATGCCAGGCACCTAATCTGTATGGGGCAAAGGCCCCCAAGCGATAAGCTAGGCGCCATGGTAGGCACCTGGCCCGCCATTTAATTTTTTTTTTCTTTTTGGTTCATGTCCAGCAAGCTCCATGGCTTGAGCTTGGTCCTACTAACCTTTCCATTTATTTTTATTTATTTCAAAGATAAATATCAATAGAAAAGAAAAATGGACCCCTTCATTTATACAAATCTAGTTCCAAAACAAAACAAACAAATAAATTTGTGAATGGGTACTAAGTAAAAGTATGTTTGGGATTGATAATACATAAGATTTTTGCCTTTACAAAGTTCATCCATTGATGAACATTATACCAATTGCTATTGCTACAATAGTGCAACAAATATAAAAAATCTTCCATATATACAATGTTTCATGGGGCAACTCAAAATCATTGGGCATACTTCATAAGTCTTGGTTTCTTTTGTCGATTCGCATTGTTGAACATATTTGAAGTACTCCCTCTCAGCTTCTTCCAACGACAAATAAGACTTATACATGTTCCCCTTCCATCAATTAACTTGTTGATGACATTGAGGCCACGAGTGATATATTACTTGTTTGCGACCTCTAAAAACAACGTACACTCTTTTACCAACCATATTCACTGCCATAGCAATTTCATATGTTAGGTAAATTACACATGTTAATTATAGACTTTATTTTTAAAATGAAGGACTTTGACATCTGAAATTGCTATAAAAGGGAAACAAATGTGAGACACCAATATCGGTTGAACATCATTAAACTTGCTGAGGCCATTTTGTCACAATTACTAATTGACAATGTGCATATAAAATAAACCATTGAAATTGCCAATTAAATTCAATCCACATGAACTATTGCATTTCAACCTACCCCTTCAATTAAATGCACCATCAAATATATGCTTAGTGTTTCGCATTGTGACCGAATCTATGTATTTTGAGGACCTTTCCTGATTACACCAGACACATGTACTTCTTCTTGTCGAAAGTTTGCATTTGTTTTGCTTTTAACATCGAGATAAAGAACCAGATACAGAGTTAGAGTTCGAAGGATTGGCATACAGATATCCAGGTAAATAAACATCGGTGAAAACATTAACACACAAAAAAAAAAAAAACACAAACCTGAATAAACATAGGTAGCAATTATTTGGTCTAAAATCTGAAAAACTTCCAGACAAATAACAATTTTTTTTAAAGTATATTTTCAAAAATTGCTATAATGAAAAGGATGTTACCTATATTTTCTAGCTCTTATGAAGTAGCAAGACCAAACCCAAAAAAAGAAAGGAAAAATTTTATTTAATATTTGACTAAAGTAAATATTCATGGCTAACTCCCAATAACGAAGAGGAAACTTTTTGTTATGACCATAATTTTTTGTTTTTTTTTTAACAAACTGAAAAAATATTGTTTTGCTTACCTATTTGGTCAAATTCACCAACGATCTAACAACAAGATAGTGATGGGTCCTAAATCTCAATTTACTTTTTTAAAATTAGATTATAGAGAAAGAAATGGGAAGACGGGATAGAAAGAGAATGAATAGCTGGAGAGAGAGAGAGATAGTGATGGGTCTTGAATCTCAATTTCTTTGATCAAAATAAAAAACGTGCAATAAGTTTATAGAGAAATAAATGGAAAAACTGGGTAGAAAGAGAATAAATGGCTGGAGAGAGAGATAATGATGGGCTTATAAGAATTATATTTGCATGATGTCAGATGCACAAGATATCACTACATTGGGCCAGCTTGATCTTTAGAATATTACCAATTTTGAATGACACCAATTTGAATTTCAAATATTAGGCCAGATGAATTTCAAATTTCACCAATTTTGAATGGCACCAATTTGAATTTCACCAATTCAGATATTACCACTTTTTAATATTTGTTGCCCTTTTTTGGATTAGTAACATGGCCTTTAACCAAGCACTTACTGAAATTTCTTAGAATATATATAAAATGTTGCACAATTATTAACCCATATTATTCCAATTATTTTTGTCAAAAAAAATTATTCATTTGCGCTTAATTGGATTTGGTCATGTATGGCCAATACTTGGAATAATTGGATTTGGTCTAAGTTATCTACCCAGGACCATTGAGATTTTGTTCCTTGTATTTTTGTTCATCTATAAGGACCAATTATATTGTAAATTTAAAATTTAATCACTTTTGTGTATATAATAATATCATATGTGATTTTCAAAAGTTAGATATTAATGGAAGGTGAAATATTTCAGGTTCTATGGCTGACTCGCAGGGCAGTTCATTTCCGACTCACTGCAATAAAAAAGAATCGAATAAAGTGTATACAAATGGGAAACTATATATCTAAATTACTACCGATGATATGATTGGCGAATAGTTTAATAATCTTGATGAAGCAACCAACTTCTATGGAACCTACTCGAACATAGTTGGTTTTGGTATACGTAGATTCTACATGAAGAAATATACCAATGGTGAGATATGTAAACGTGTATGGTTTTGTGCTAAACAGGAGTATAGAAGTTCAATTTGGTCAGAAAATAGTAATCGAAAATGTGAAGCAAAGGCAATAACTAGAGAAAGGTGCAAGGCTACACTTGGCATGGTTAAGAATTGTGTGACCGGCAAATGGAAAGTATCTAAATTTGTCACGGAACATTCTCATCCTCTACTCTCGATGCATGAGACATACTGTCTTCATTCTAATCGGTTTGTTGATTGAGCTTGTTTGACCCAAGCTCAAGCGATGCACAATGTTAAAATTGGGACGAGAAAAATAATGGACTACATAGTTGACTAGTGGGGTTGATTTGAACATGTTGGATTCTAGATCATTGAGTTGTATAACCAGTTCAGGAGAGAACGCAATGTCTGCATACACGTCATTGATTTAGAGACTTTGATTGCACACTTTATGACAAAGGGGGAGATGGACCATGATTTATCTTTCACGTACACAGTAGATTCTGACATGCATCTATGCAATATTTTCTAGTCTGACTCGATCGGACGTTTCGATTACAGTTCTTTTGGTGATGTAGTGGCATTCGACGCAACTTACAAAACTAATGCTTATGGAAAGCCTTTGGTAATTTTTGTTGGTGTCAACCATCACTATCGTACTGTCATTTTTTGTCTTGCTTTGATTGGGGACGAAACAGTGGATATAAACTTGGTTACTAAAAACATTTTTGGACACAATGAATAATAAGCAGCCTATAACTGTTGTCACAGATGGAGACAAAGCAATGCGAAAGTCTATTTCAATTGTTTTCCCCAGCTCCCACCATCGGTTATGCACTTGGCATTTAGAGATAAATGCTCAAGTAAATTTGTACGACGTGGATTTGGTGAGGGCATTCATGTCTTATAGTTGGCAAATACACTTTGTCAGAGTTTGAAAGTTGGTGGTAGCGCATGGTCGACCATTTTGACATTCACACTAATGCGTGGCTACAAACGATGCATGAAACAAGAGAGCTTTAGGTGGAAACATTTATGAAAGGACATTTTTTTGCTGGCATGCATAGGACACAAAGATGTGAAAGCATGAATGCATTTATTAACAAATACAGCAAGGGTCGACATAAGCTATATCAGTTCATAATTTCTTTTGATAGGGTTGTTTCAAGATTAAGGAGACAAGAGGTCACAGATGATGTTGCTACCAAATACAACTCTCCAGTCCTAATTACACATATTTAGGTAATTGAAAAGCACGCATCTGAAGTGTACACGCGCAAACTTTTTAAGATGGGCAGGGTGCAAATGATGGAACATGGGGTCTTAACATGATTGATTGCATGGATTACGAATATAAGCGTATATACACAATCACAAAATTCATGCATCCTAAAGTGAGCTGGTTGATATCGTACGATTAGAACCATGATCACATAAAATGCTCATGCCACCTTTTCAATGGCACATGAATTCTTTGCAGTCACGCATTATTCATTATTAAACAAGAGAATCTCGAAGCCATTCCGGATTTGCTAATTCTCTAAAGGTGGAAAAAAGATGCAAAGATTGGGATAAATTGTCATGTTCAAGTGCAAGACACGTCAAATGACATGGCATCGTCCATTAGGTACCGAGCCTTGGTAGCCCATTGTAGCAAAGTTTGCCTCTTGGGTCAAAGACAGAAAAAGGTTATAGGGAGGTGATCGAAGACGTAACGCGTCTAGCTATTCGTCTTCAAGAATTGGCAACAGTGCATGACCAAACGAAGTTGGGCATGAGGGATAGGAAAGGTAAAAGACAAATTATACAAATTCCAGTGGTTGCCAAAATGAAAAGAGGTGTTTTTGGGGGAACCAAGGAGGCAAACATGTGTGAAACAATTTTCCTCCCATTATAATGATGCTTCAGCTGAAAAGGAGAGTGAGATTGGCGTTGAATCTTTCAACACAATAGAATTTATGAACGTTAATGAATTCAATAACACCGCAAGCCAAGATAGGGTTACTATTGACCTTAGTCCCCCAAGTAATGTCCATTCCCAACATTTTAATAATGCCCCCTCACATATATGGCCAACACGCATAAACAATGATGATTTCCAAGTATACATAAAAATATTACATGATGTCTTATATATATAATTTTGAAAGAGTGTGCTACCGGTGCACATGTGGTTTACAGGTAATTTAGTGTAATAGAATGTGAACCTTTACTGTATCATTGTCTCATGAATTATCTCAATGCATTTATGTAACAAGTTTTCTTGTGGGTGCGTCATTCCAATTAAAATTCAATTGGTTAACATATTTTGTTTCAGGCATCCACTAAAAATGTTAATGTCCATCGACGTCATAATTGTCAAATGATGTAGGAAAAATTGGACATTTTGGCAATTTAAAAAAACCATAATTTAAAAGTAAAATATTTGCCTTCTTTTCCTCGCTGTCTACTTCGGATTGGCAAATATGGCAATTAAATTGAATTGTGGCTGGCTGAGATGTGCATATCTTATTTTCCCCGGTAGATTAATAATTATAACTTAGAATTGTCATGTTTGAAGTTGTACTTTAGTTCAGACGAAGAATTTTTTTTATGTACAATTGAAGCTTTCCATTAACTTTTATAAAATACATCCTAGCAAGCTTTTGGTCATTTGAAGAATGGTTTTTTGATATGAATGTGGAAATTAAGTTTTTAGGTACAATTTTCCTTCGACCTTGATGGAGAAAATCTTATTTGAAATTTGGCCATTCTTCATGTTTTACTATTGTTGTAAGGATAAACCATTCAATTTATGTTTTACTATATTTATTTCTCCCTCTCACTGATGCCAACTTAGTTTTAGGATGGGGTGTATCAACACGGTTCCCTACCCCTCTGTAATGAGCACTAACTGTTTGCATCAATTGACCCAACTTCAGATTATGGTTCTCAAACATGATATCCATAGCGGTGAAGCATTGTTCCAATTGCGAGTCAAACTACAGGAATAAAGTTTGTTAGATAAAAACTATCATCGGTCCTATTGAGATAACTTTAGAAAATATAATCTCCTAACAAGGCAATATATGAAAAAGTAGATTAAAATCATACCATCGTTTCACTAAAAGAAAATGACTCCATACACTTGACCACGTATAGCCCGCAATCAAACCCATTATGTTGTGTGGCGACATTGACTGGTTCATGGAGGGGCGTTGACTCAAAAAAAGTCAAACGTTTGTACACTCTTGTTATCTCTTTAGCCAAGAGGATATCTAACGCCTTGAACTACATTACACCAAAATGATGGCATGGTAATCATGGCAAAGACAAAAGTAATTTCCTGTTTCAATCACAGCCCTATACAAACCAATATAACGTAGACAGTTTTACGCAACGTAGACAGTGTTACGCAACGTAGACACACAAAAAAATGGTAGTTGGCATTATAAAACATGTAACAACTAACATGTGCTATGCAAAAAATGGTAAATTTCCAAAACATAAAAATTGAGAAACATCCACAAGAATAAATACCATTACACAGAAACATAACCAATATGGTTTTCCAGCAAGCAATCAATCCAAAAGTAGACAACTTCATATAGCCAACCAAACTAAACAGCCTTATGTTTCACAAAAATCGAACAAGCCGTATTGTTTCTTTATTTTAGGCAAACAAAATTGATGGGTCTCAACATTCAATATGACGGAATATTGCAGCTAGATAGAACAACAACAAAATTGTACAAAAAAATCAATTGAAACTGTGAACAAAACATCGATTTTGGATTGTGACAGAGACTAGTACTTATCCAATGGCCAACTTACCATCGAATGAGCTGCACTCTCCCGCTTGCGTCTTTGCTTCATCTCTGACGTACATGACTATTAAATACCATTGTTTCTCATTGTCGTTCATGGGGATGTAAATCTGGAAAAGAAAATGATCAAACAGTTGCAAACAATGTAATAGTAAATCAAGAAAGCAAATCTATATATGAACACATTGAGAAAGATAGTTGCCCATACAAAGAAATAGACACAATTTTTTTGAAGTTTTGCCACTAATGCTCAAGTAATAAAGACTGTTGCGTCTAACCTTTTCGCAATAGTCAAGCTTCCCATAGAATTTGGCGATGAATTTCCAAGTGTTTCTGAACTTTATAATATCATTGATCGTGGTGGTTTTATTTAACACCTTTTACTGCACAAGTAGAAGTTTACAATGTAATTTGCATTGAGGCATCGTACACACCAGAAGACATGTAACTGTTGTAGAAACCGAAACACAATGAAAGTTCAAATACAATTCCATACCTAAAAAGCTGGCATTAGAAATCACTGTTGAGACTCTTTTGGATTGTGCTTGGCTCTTTCATGATATATGAAAGCTTCCATAGCTAGGTCAAGTACCTAAAGACAATGGTTAAATACATTGGAAGCTGGTAACGACAGCAAACATACCCGCTTTATGAAAGAATAACCATAGTAATTTAAAGATGATAGCTTACAGTGGTTTTAAAAATTGACCAAGCGCTAAACAGAGGATATCACCTCAGGTAAAATAAAGATGCTCCATTTGAACAATGATCTCACTACAACAACACAAATGCAATGCATAAATTAAGTCATTATAACAAGTGGAAAATCGGTGATCTACAAATAAATACAAACCATGAAGTTTAAAGAACACCGTAAGTCCATGCATCATTTAAATTCATATGTACATGTCCTAGAGATTTTCATCAAAACTACAGTAGCTTCAAGCTTGATTCTTGAAGTGAGTTATGCATGATAAACGGATCAGCCTTGATGATATGACCCTCTATAATGCCACCCTAGGTACAAAAAACCCATAAAATATTACTAATTTATTTGTGGAAATCAATTTAATGGTACTTTACGATTAAGTTTAAGGAAGTGGAATTGACGGACCTCACTATGTGCGAGGCAAGCTGCCATAATACTCAATTGGTGGCCAAATTGTTCTCCAAATGACGAAGAATCATTTGGCACAAAATCAGCCGCCTCAGCATTCTTCAGGTCGTCATCATCAGTAGATATATGTTGGATGGCCCAAGGTTCATATTGGTATGGTAAAAGAGTGAGTTTTGCCAAGGACAGGGAAGGAGGGGCAGGCGATGCATGTGCTTTGCCTTTATCTACTCCAATCAGGTTTTCTTGGCTTAATTGTTCATTCGGCAAAGCAACAGACTTGGCTAAATCTGTTATGTCATTCCTCACACCCACTTTCAGAGTAGCAAGCTCATTCATGACCTTTTTTAAACTCGAGAGCTCCTTCATCAATATTTCCACATTCTGGGTGAGAATGGTGATTTTTATGAGAAGCATCAATCGTAGACTAACTATTAAAAGGAATCTTAATGGTTACATCAATAGTCAGGCCCCATGAGGACTAGTCTCCCACCTGTTTTGCCTTGACAGCCTGTGAACAATATGGATAATTCAGGTTAGAGTACGATAACATGGACAAGAACCGAAGAAATAACTTTATATACACTAAATAAAAAAGATTAGGAGCAAATCAGATTTGTAGATTGAGATCACAAAGTTTTCAACAGCTTCTTGAATTTCTTTGTCTCCTTCTCGCCCCATGCACAAACTGTCGGTAAGTTTTGAGAAACTAAATGTTTTTCTACCCATGCAATGTCCATATAAAACAGCAAGCAAAACGAGAAACAATTTTGACAAGTAATTAAGTAAATTACAAGTTAAAGGACTTCAAAATAATTATGATTGACTATTATTTTCTTTCCTGAAACACCAGCAAGCATCCATAGATGTAATGTAGTTTGGAATTGCTGTACTTCCGGATGCCCTCACATAGACGGTTGGAAGTCCATGTAGCCTATTTTTTTCCCTCTGATCAACTTCGCACTCTGGACTCGGCTTAGGTCTTTGCTTGGTATGTACATGGAAGACGTGGGACTCAATATTGTCCCCATCAAGAACAGAGTGAAGATATTTGTTGGCCAATATCTAGTGCCGGGCGGCGATCGGGATAGGTCATTCGCCCAAAGTGTATTTGACCCTTAGTTTACCAAATGCATCCGTGTTGTCAGAAGAATCGAAGGCGCTTCCATCATCCGGCAGCCCCATCTGCCTCTCAACAGCTGCTGGACTGAAAGTATAGACCGTCCTATGTATATCTAAGGTGTGGCTGAAAGGATCAAAATGATCCACCAACCACATCACCAATGATCTATAGACCGGGGCTAATGTACACCTAATTAGGGATCCGAACCCTAAGTCTTCCACCGCCTTATTCTCATCCTCGATGAAAGCATGAGCAACACACCACACTCATTTAGGGCTGCATCGGGTGAGAAATGAGCGGTTGTCATCGATATCACCGCCATACCACATCTTCTCATTAAGAGCGATAAGCATTTTTTTTAATACCAAAATAATACTAATACGAAACTGTTAGATGGGCCTAGCTTGGACACGTCTCCTAGGCTGGTTGGTCATTGGAAGATTGCATTGTGAAACAAGATAAAGTGTTACTAAATTTACATGCAGCCAATTATTCACGTAAATGAATATTGAAAATAGAAAGTAGATGTACTAACAGAGCTAGCCATGGATGAGTCATAGTTAAGTTGAAAACAGTGGAGAACATACCATGATGCTTAGAGAACATAATATGGTTTCGTCTAGGCCCTTTGGATCCTAAAAGGAAAACCCATGTTGGAATTGAGCCTGCAGCAAATACACTTGCTAACCAATAACCAAAATAAGAGCTAAATTAATAGATCCCTAAACCCTAAGAATATATTTAAAGGGTGTTTTCTTTTCGTAGAATATGATTCTTTTCAATCATATTCTACTAGAAATTAACTTCAAGCCTAACAATATTCCATACACTACTGTTTAAAGAAACCCTAACAACAAAACTCTAATAACTTTTAAAAGGAAACCCTAAAAAAAGAAACAAAATATCAATAGTAAAAGTTCAATATATACTTATGGTTGGTAGATTCAGTGTACAAATAGATCGCGATATAAACAAAAAATAGATCAAATTAGTGCACATACTTATTATTATTTTCCTATTACACATTATATTTCTTCATTAATTAGCATTTCCAAACAATATCAAACAAAAACACAAATGTAATAAATCAAAATAACTTTCATCTTAATACCTTTCAATCTTCAAGAAGCTTCATCATCTTCCCAATAGCTTTCACAGAACTAGCAACTAAAACCTACGTATCAATTATAAAATTATTACAAAACACAACAATAAATAATACCATATAAATGAGGAAAAACTAATAATCCAGCCAATTGGAGACTAACCTCGTTCCCTTACGCCATAAATAATTGTTTTTAACATATGCATATATAGAGTCACACTAAGAAATAGGTATATAACTTAAAGGATGATTTTACCAAATGATGGCAGAATAATGTTCACAAGATGAGTTTGCATAAACAAGATTGCCCATATCAAAACTTTTAGAACATGTCTAAATGAAAACTTTTACCAACTTAATGGATTGCAAGGAAATAAGGATTGGTAAATTTACTCACTTTATCAAGAAGAAAAGGATTTTCTGACTCTTTTAAAAGATAGTTATTTATTATCCTGTAGTTTGTTGATTTCTCACATTTAACTTTACAACCTAAACTATTTTTAACATTTCAAGTCTATAACAACATCTTCAATTTTCTTTCTAGTGTATATATCATAATGAAACCACCACAGTATATTTACATAAATAGAACTTACCCAAATTCCAAGAAATAAGAAAGCATGGAACACTTTTTGGCAACACATGCAATTTAGTCCATTTATCTACAGCTATATTGAAAAGACATATGATAAAACAAGATTATCACAAGCATTACTTCACCATGATTTGTGAATTAAACACATCAATATTATCTAAAATCTTCAATTTTCATAATGAACTTCCTACATTAAATTTATAAATCTGAACCATATATCCCATAATTCAAATCTCTAAAGACAGGATTGTCAGAAGTTACAATCTAAATTGAAATCAAGTTTGCAAACTTATGGTGAATCATTTTGTTAACAAAAATGATATTAGACACAATAAATGTGATATACCATTACAAGACAAGAAAAAATAAAATCAAAAGTCAAGGATTAGAAACATGCATTACTTGGCAAACTTTGACCACAATATTTTGTAAAGAAAATATAAAAAAAAAAAAATTGTTATCTACTTCTTACAACTTAGCCAGTCATTAAAGTAAATATTTATCATGGAATCACCAATTATTTTAGTTAATAAATGAACTATAATTTGAGACAAAACTTCACATGCAACATTTTCATTTCTCAAGTCCTAAAAGCCACGAAATGCTGAAAACAATAAATAAAATAAAATAATAAAAATAAACCTCCCAAATTAGCTGAAAATCCGTGGGTTCCAATTTTTTAAGCAATTCCTATCAAAAAATTAAAATTGTTCATTGATATTTTATACCCAATGAAATAAATAGAGGCAAACTTGTTTGGCGATGGAGAGATTACCTAAGCCGACTGCTTTTGCGATTTGTTAGAGAGCTTCGGAAACTCAAGTGCTGTATATGCAAGGCCGCCGTTTGCTTTTGGATTGAATCAGAGATACTCGGGGTCAAAGGAAGACAATAGAACTGAAGGAAGAATACAGGGCTAGAGATTCAAGGCTGGCGTAGTTTTTTTTGTCAAATCGGAGATACTAGGGGCAAAGGAGGACCGACAAAAACAGAAACGGACGTGGTCAAGGGAGAACAATCGTCGCCGGATGTACTGAAGAACAATGGCCACTGGATTTACTAAAGAGTCGGCAGGAGGAAGAACATGTGGCAAAGGGAAGAAAAGGTTGTGGTAGGGGAGAATAAAGGGGAGAAGCCAAAACTTTCAAATTTGATTTTTGAAATAATTTGATTTTTAAATTTATGGCATAATAGTATGGAGTTTATAATTGAAAAACATAATGAATTGAGGCTAAATTCGTAAATACACAAATTACTTTTTTTTTTCCAAAAATTTTGACTGGACTTCTTGATTCTCCGTTGCATATCTACATATGGTTCATACTGAAAATTTCTGTGGAGTTTCACTTGATATTTTTTTATAGTTTAGAACAAAAATTAGATGGTGATGTAATTAATAATCGCAAGATATAAAATATATCACATCTGTGAATTTTATATATGGATTTTATATGTGTTTGCGTTTTATAACCATGTGCTCTCTGAACCACATGATTTTTTTTTACTAATTTAGTGACTCATAATGAAAAGGAAATTGGTAATTGGTATTACTCATAGTTATAGAAGTTGTTCATGACTAGCCCACCCAAGTCAAAAGGTCCACTAGGTTGAATGTTGAAGTATTTTTATAGTAAAACTTTTTTATTTGAAGATTTTAAAAAATATTACTTTTATAGATTTAAAAATTATTTATTATAAATAATATTAAATGTTATATAATAAATACTATATAATAAAAATTAAATATTATTTATTATAAATAAAAATTTATTATTATAAATAAAATGGGCTAGACTCAAGTGAAACCCACTTAAATAAACCCCCCTTGGAGACCCCATTCTATGATTGACACATGGCAAAAAAAATTTTGAAAAAAAAAAAAAAAA